>CM042687.1:360459768-360659768 GCA_023614405.1 Avena insularis
CATTCACTAGCGTACTAGTACTCCGTATTAGCCCAATAAACCGGTATATATGTAGGTAATACTATATTTTGACATTGAAAATCAGTGTTCGATAATTTAACTTTGAGGCTGGTTATAGTGGGGAGTAACTTAGAGTAGTAACATGCATATGTTACTAGTCTAAGTTACTACCTTCATAGTGGAAAATAACATAGGTGTTGTATCATGCAAAGTCTCGTTTATTGCAATATAGACTCATTTTGTCTTGAAATATGTGATGTTATGGTAACATAGCTAGTTATCACAAGCATCTCTCTCATCATTTAATTGCATGTCATATCATCTAAATGCTTAGTTGGCAATAACGTGTATAACTATGTTACTATTTAAATTACTCCCACTATGATTGACATTATCATATTGAAAGAGGTACTATTGCTGGTGGCGAGTTGCCACCATTAATCATAGGAACATAGGCTTGCTGTCTCATCTACAATGATGATTAGCTAGGCGCTATTAGTAGGATTTTCTATATTGGTAGTAGCTAGGACAAGCCTATATAGAACGATTTTTCGTTGTTGCTCCCCTAGATGAAGCACTAGGTAGTACCTCTTCTAATATAGAGAACTTTATTGGAGCGGTAGATCCAGGAAATTAGGTACTTCCACTCCTACAAAACTCCGTAGCTAGTGCTGCGTCCGTTGGTTGGCAGCAAATGAAATGCGTACATACAATTTTTGGAAAAAGAATATCAGCCTGCAGTTTCCGTGGGGGTGCAAATTAGGTGTGGCATCATTAAGCTAACATCCCCGTGCTAATCTGTTCGTGTTTGCCGGTAATGCATCCAACTCAACTCCATGGCCGTGAAAAAAGACTTTTTTTTTGGCGCCTCCCTGAAAAAAGACTGTCTACTAGCTCTGCTGATTATTGCGCACGTACATCCTGTTATTCGAACATCACGATAGACCAAATTAAACAATACAAAGGTTCGTGGACAACCTAATATTCGATCTTGTTGTGGCATCAATTACTACTTGATGATGTCTATCCTCCTGGAACCTTATGTATTCATGTCTGCCTTTTCCTTTATGAGTGCTGTCAATAGAGATTATTGCTGGATGATCTAGTTTCCTGGACTGATGCAATCTCTCATGTATGGGGCGATGGTGGTATTATCGTTAGTTGCTAAAAGTAGCACTGCTCATGATGGACAGTCGCTCGATCGGAGAAATTTCTCCGTGGCGCTCATTTGTCTTTCTCTGCAACACTGTTCCCACTGAATTGACAAATCTAGGAATAGATAAGATGCGTTAAATCACTCGGCGGCAGAAATTAGTCAGATCAAACTGCACATATACAAGACGACGCTTTGTTGGTGTGCTCCACCTGATAGCGCCGTCTGATCGACAAAAACTATACTTATTAATAAGAAGCTAAATCAGTGAGCTAGGTTTTCTAGTAGGGTGTCAAGTGGGATCCCACCAAAATCCCACTTTTAGTTCATTTGCTAAAACCTAGTGTAAAATTTTGCTCAAAATTTAAACTAAATTTTGGCAAATAAACTAGAAGTTGGATTTTGGTGGGATCCCACTTGACACCCTATTTTCTAGTACTACTAGCTACATTTCCATGTGTGCAACACAGCAACCTATGTAATAGTTGGTGTCTGGTGTAGTATACAGTTTTGCAGCTGGCAGCTTGGGATTGTTTATCACACACATCGCCGCAAGGTAGTAGTGGTAGTATAGCTAGTAAACTACAGTTGTGGCCTGCTGACGGCCGCTAAGATTAGGCTTAGCTGTTGGATTGCTGCTACAATAACTTATAACATAAAAAAGTAGTACACCGTAAAGATGCAGAAGCCACATTCATGGAAGGATCGTCCCTGGATCCCGTAGGCCATGCCGCCGTCCGTAGGAAGCATGTGAAGACGATTAGTTACTGTTCTGAATATGCCCAGAATGGGATCCTCACCCGCCACAAGAAAGTACGTATCCAAAAAGTGACACCGCTCCAACACGGTTGCCAGCTTTTCCCCCTCTTTGATTGATGGAGCCATGGTGGGCAAGCGCCAGTGAAAAGAAGGTGAAATTATTAAGTAACGATCCTAGATATCTATATGGATCTACCACTGTTGGTCATAGGACTTGCAAGATTTGGCAGGGTCGACCTTTTCTTTTCTTTTTGTTAATCGATTTAGCCAATGATTGTCCCACACATGTGCCAACTTGCACGGCGGAGAATCGGAGTCAGTCATGGGCTCATGGCCGACCGGCCTGGCCACGCCACGGCGAGTGGCGCAAAGTGAGCAGCGAAAAATTCTTCCTACGACGATCGATCGATCGACCACGGGGTCGATGCGTTCCTTTTCTTTCATTCATCACGGTCGGATCGAGTTGGTACCACACACAAATTAACCCTGGTGTGGTGGCTCCTGCGAGATCTGACGGATGGATCATGGATCACGGCGGTTCAAGCAAGTGTACGTGCCGATTGTCGCGTGAAGGGAAGGACAAAGGAGGAATTCCGTCATAGGATGTGCCATCGAGCTGTCCTCTGGATGTGCCATCGAGCAGGGTTTTAAGAGACTGTAAAGAGACAGGAATTGTTCGCGCTAGGTGTTCTGCATGCTTTCACTTTGTTTGGTTTTCAGAGAAGCGTCGGCGTAATTTTCAGAGGAAGAGGAAACAGACTGACCGATCTGCTTTCCAGAAAATGTCATATGATCGTAGTAGTAGGTACGTAGATACGGGTTAACGGCAGCATGTTTCCTTGGTACACGACAATGACTATGGGCTAGCTAAGAATCCGAGTCTACTGTACGTATGAGAGTATACTAGTCTAGTAGTATGCCGTATTGCCGTGTCGGCGATCGACCAAGTTCCAAGTCAGCGCACGCGTAATTAGACTAGGTACAGGCTCCTTTCTCAAACAGGCCGGCTAGACGGTGCAACACTGTTCCCACTGAATTGACAAATCTAGGAATAGATAGATGCGCTAAATCACCCAGCGGCAGAAATTAGCCAGATCAAACCGCACGTACAAGACGACACTTTGTTGCTGGGATCCACCTGATAGCGCCGCCTGATCGATAAAAAGAAGATCAAAAAGTAGTATATCAACAAGAAGCTCAAAGAAAGGGTGTTTTCTACTAGCTTATATTTCTAGGTTGTGCAACTCCGGGTGGCACCCTCCGGGTATGGAGGCGGGTTTGCAACCTCCATACCCGCCTCCGCCACCTCTCCCTGCCACCACCACCCGCCTCCATATCCGTCGGCGGGTCCTAAACTCCACCAGACCCGCCCCGTGACGGGTACCCGTGACCCGATGGGTACCCATGAAGGTGAACAAGAGCACTAAAATTTGACAGCAAGTATCATACATACTACGCACAAAAATATGACAGGAAATAGAATATTATGACAAAATTTGGACAGCAACTTGCTGCATTTTACAAGTTCATCACAATTCATTATAACAAGTACAAATATTACAATAACAAGTACATGCCCAACAAGTTTAACATGTTCATCACAAATAACATCTCCAGTACAAATATTACAATAACAAGTTCATCACAATAAAAAGGTCCAAGCGTCCAACATTTTAACAAGTCCAACAACATAGAACATAAGTTCATACATCCAGCCTTCCATACTTATTTGGAGGTCAAACCCAAGTCCTCTTCTTGTGTGTCTTGAAGACAAGTCTAGAAACTTTGTTCACCTATATGAGCATCTACAAAAAAAACGAAATCTGAATGTGAGAAACACTAGGTTACAACTTGCAAGAAAGTATTCAGGTTACAATAGTAACTCACCTTTATACTTGTTCCTAAGCCAATTTTGATGGCACATCAAGACCTCAAGCATTTTATAAGTGAGACGGCTTCTATGTTCATCAACTATTCTTTCACTTGTACTAAATGCAGATTCTGAAGCAACACTTGTGATTGGAATAGCAAAAATGTCTCTTGCTACCTTTCTTAGTGTTGGGTTTTCAGTATATTGCACCAAGTCATCAGACAAATAATGTTCTATCTCACCTTGAAGTCTAGCTGCTGCAGGCTTTTGTTGTGCTACAATATCATGGAAGAAAGACATAATGGCAGGAGATGGCTTTTCAGACAAGGAGCATTCTTCAGCTTGTTGATATTCATCTCCATCCAGTTCATACTCCTCAATCAATCTATGGAGATTAGCAACAATAGAATCTACCTTCGCAATGCACTCATCAGAGGTTGAGGCAATGCCATGGAGCATTGCAAAACATGCTACTAACATATGCTTCTTATATCTAGGATCAAGGAGTGTAGCTATGCCCATGAGACCTTGAATTTCAATCCAGTATTTATCAAATTTATCTATCATGTTATTTGACATCTCCTGGATACACAAATCAGTAGAGGTCGCCCACTGCCTAATTTTCATCTTGATTTCACATATCTTAGGAAAGAACACATTGGCAGTGACATAATCTGTTCCTGAGAACAATGTACTTATCTCATCGAACACACTAAGCCTAGGTAGAACCATGGCGGTAGAGTCCCATTCATCAGAAGTAGGCAAAGTTTCATATTGCTTGTCAACTATTTTAGCTCTTTCAAAGACAGCTCTATAAGGCAAAGTGGTCTCAAGCATTATAAAAATAGAATTCCACCTAGTCTTACAATCTAGTCTCAACATCTTTGTGAATTTTACTTTCTTATACTTAGCCATCTCCTCAAATTTCTCAACCCTCTTTGGTGTGGCAGTCTGATATGAAACACTCTCTCTAATATTGTGTATAGCAGATCTCATCACATCTAAGCCATCCTTGACAATCAGATTTAAAATATGAGCACAACAACGCATGTGAAGCATTGTACCTTGTAAGAGAAGTTTGGACTTTCCTATCTTGCTCACCATAAGGTAAACCGCCTTGTCATTTGAAGTGCAATTGTCAACTGTCACCGTTAAGAGCTTCTCATCCAAGTTCCATTGCATCAAGGTTTCATGGAGCACTTCAGCTATAACATCTCCAGTATGTGGTGCTGGCACATAAATAAACCTGCAATAAGCAACAAAAAAGAAAATGTAGAGTGGAACAATTTAGTACTAAATATTCAATAAGAAACAAAAAAGAAAATGTAGAGTGGAACAATTGACATACCCCATAAGAATGCTTCTCAGCTTCCATGTTTCATCAATGAAATGACCTGTAATAGCCATGTAGCCCTTCTTTTGGTTGTCGGTTGTCCACATATCAGTTGTGACAGCCACCCTTGACTATAGCATAGTCATGTACTCGATTGCCTTCAATTTTTCCTTGTCATATGCAGCTATTATATCCTTCCTACAACACAGCAAGTCAAACGCAAGCTCATAAACAACAAGTCAAACACAACAAGTTCACTAAAAGGTCATAAACAACAATGTACCTGGTAGTATTCCTTGTATGTAGCTTGAAGAGTGGCTGCAATGCATGAACAAACCTCCTAAATCCAGCATGGTCGACAATACTCAGCGGGTAGTCATGCAGCACTATCATGTTACCAAGCTCTGCTCTACAAATTTCTTGATCAAAGGTATAACTCTCTACATTGACCCTCCCTTCAGCTTGGGCAGTCATCCTCATCTGAGACTGGCACAAAGATTTTCCAGAAGTAGACCTTAACTTCAACATCCTTTGAGTACATATCTTCAGATGGTCTGATGGCGCCCAGTACTTGTCGTGGGATGCTTCGTTGGAAACCCCAAGAGCAAGGTATGAAGCAGCACAGCAGCAAGTTTCCCTCAGTAAGAAACCGTGGTTATCAAACCAGTAGGAGGAAGGAAACGTCACACAGGTGTTGCTAGCAACGCGGAGACCTGCACAACACAAACTCAAGAATTTGCCCCAATGAATCAGTGAGGTTGTCAAGCTCACCGGTTTGTTGTAACAAAGGATTAAACATATAGTGTGGAAGGTAATGGTTTGCAACAAGTAAACAAGTAACAGTGGAAAATTTATCAATGGTAAAGATTGGACCGGGGTCCATAGTTCACTACAGGTGCTCTCCTTAGATAAACAACATGGCATGAAGGGTAAACAAATTACAGTAGGGCAATTGACAGAAACTGAGCAAGGCATAACAATGCAATTACTAGTCAGAAAGATCCTATAAGGTTGATTGGGCAATACAACAAGATACATAGACCGCCATCCAACTGCATCTATGACTAGAAGTCCACCTTTAGGTTATCATCCGAACCCCCTCCAGTATTAAGTTGCAAGCAACAGACAATTGCTTTAAGCAAAGTGTGTAAGGTAAACATTCCACATGTTCCATGAACAAGAGACCGTTGTTTTCTCCCTAGTAGCAACAACACATCTACAACCGAAGAGATTTCTGTCACTTCCCTTGGAAACTAGAGGCATGAACCCACTATCGAGCATAAATACTCCCTCTTGGAGTCACTAGCAACTACTTGGCCAAGATAGCTACTAACAACGGAGAGCATGCAAGATCACAAACAACACAGACATGATAGAATCATAAAGACAAAACCATTAATCAAACCAACATGATAATCTCAATATCCATAGGATACCCGCAAACACAACATGCATGATTACAAATAGATTAGATCTTGATCATGAACGGAGCTCACAAGATCTATACATGAATGCACAAAGGAGGAGATACAACCATCTAGCTACTACATGGACCCATAGTCCAAGGTGGAACTACTCACACATCATACCGGAGAGAAGGCCTCCGGGATGATCTCCCCTCCGGCAGGGTGCCGGGAAGAACTTCAGATCCCCCTGATCTAGGGATGATGGTGGCGGCGTCTACAGACAGTTTTGTGGATTTCTGATCGGGTGCTCAGGGTTTCTGCATCAGGGGCTTCTTATAGGCAAACGGGGAGACTGAGGAGGCGGCCAGGGCCACCAAACCCTAGCCAGGCACGTGCCCACCTATGGCCGTGCCTGGGGTGGGTGGGCCCTCTGACCGGCCCATCTGGCTCTCCTCTGGACTTCTTGTTCCCCATGGAAATTAATTGACTTTGTCCTTTGTAACGTCCAATTCCGAGAATATTTCTTTACTAACTTTTCTGAAACCAAAAACAGCAGAAAACATGCATCTGGCACTGTTGCAACTTGTTAGTAGGTTAGTACCAGAAAACATGTAAAAAGCACCTCAAAGTGTGGACAAGTAAAACAAAGTAGATACTAAACAGGCATGGAGCATAAAAAATTATAGATATGTTTCCAACGTATCAACATCCCCAAGCTTAACTCCTGCTCGTCCTCGAGTAGGTAAGTGCTAAACAGAATAATTTTTGAGGTGACATGCACCCTCATAATAAAGATCCAACCATTTGCAAGCATTGAAAGCTGGGATCAAAGAACTCTAAACATGTGCATGAAGATGGAGTTCTAACAATAGGACATAGTAAATATGCATGCAACATGACAAGCTACAAACAAAGATCATGAATGACATGCATTGAAAAACGTTTGTTTGTTTCGCATACAGAAAACATAGCATAGTGGCAATCAGCTTATCCCTCATATAGTAGCAATATAGATGCATAGAACACCTGCAAAGTTCACAAGGGTGACTAGAAACAAGTAGCACAAGAGCAAGTAATAACACAATATGCATCAATTAATAAGCTTTGGAACACTGCCTACAGAATGATAACTATGCTCTCTTAATGGTGCCTAAAGGTAGAAGGTGGAGACTGAATAGTGGTGGAGAAAGGTCTTTTTGTAAAGGAAGCAGGGATTACAAGTTTCAAAAAGAGCTTCTAAAAATTATGGTACTTGTTAGCTTTCATCCCTCATTGCCCCTATCATAAGCATCTTGAAGTGATTAAGGTTAAAGTGGCAAAGTTGGAGTATATGCGTGACGAAGTATAAGTTGGCAATCTCATGCCCCTTGAATACGAGGGCCACACCTCATGCATACTCAACTTTGGGTCCAGGTAAGTTCTTGTCACTATAAGTATTTGCATATCATTGAGAACCGCCAACGGGGTACCCCTTGCACATGGTACAAGAGCTTTCCCATAACTAAAATGACAAGGCAAGCAGACAATGAGCATCTTCGCAAACTTTTTATTTACCATATGCATAGGTTTTTATTGAGGATGCTTCATAGATAGCTCATTATGGTGATGCTGCAAGTTTCCACCATGATTAGGCATGGCTTAGGCTAGCGGCCCAGGCGTTTCTCTAACACACGATACAAACTCCATGGACTTACAAGTTCCCTATTTATTTCACACCGGTGACATCCATAGACAAAAGAACATGATATCAACTGAGTACAACAAGGTACAAGTGCAATGTTGAAAACGTTCCCCGTGACAACACGGTTCTACTAATTCCAACTTATAAGTGCAAGCATATACAACAAAGTTGTCACAATGTTTAAGTTTATTAGGGGTAAGGAATAAAGAGTGTGCCATCAAGTTCGTGAGGTCTTTAATCACTAAGTTTTCACATAACAAAATAGTTTTTGATTGGAAGATATATGAAAACAAGAATATACTTGGAATGGTGTAACACACCATGCATAGGAGTTTATAGCGGACACTTTGGAATAACTTGTTTTTTTGGAAGTTGGAGGCATGAGTAGAACTTACTCATACAAGTGGAGGCTAGCAAAAGACTGGGAGCAACCAACTAAGAGAGCAATAATGGCCATAATCATGTAGTGCAACAAAGCATACTAATCAAAGCAAAGAGTGGTACTACAAGTCAAGGACTAAATGATCATAGAGGCTAATGGTGACTTGTGAGAGTCATAACATGGTGTGAGCATGTGCCAAGTCAACCCAAGCAAAGCATCAAAGGAGAATACCACAATACTATGCTTTTGCATGCTAAAACAACGCATAATTTGTTCAAGGCACACTAAGAAATCCCAATTGTTTGGAACAAGACATGCTATAGCAATAATCACTAAGCATAACCTAAAACAATACCTAGCATGTCATGCTTAAGTCTAAGTCACAGTCAATGCAAGCTCCTCTTGCACTTCAAGCAAGAACTTACTACTCCTTTCCAAACACCAAGCAACCTATTTGCAAAACAACACAGCAAGAATGGGGGTCCAAACTACTTTATTAAAGCAAACTAAACAACCTAAGCAAAGCAAATGAAAACTAAGACGCTCCAAGAACAACACAACTGTGCATGAAACAATAAAAACGAAGTGTCTAGACAGACCTGGGCTTTTTATTGATGAAGAAGGGGATGCCTTGGGCATCCCCAAGCTTTGATGCTTGTACCTCTTGGATATTTCTTGGGGTGACACCATTGTGGCATCCCCAAGCTTGAGCTTTTGTTCATTCTTCATCTCATTGCATCATTCTCTCTTTACACCTGAAATTTTTCTTTCATACAAAACTTCACACAATCTTCATTAGCAACATTAGCTTATTCAAAAGATATTAGACCTCTGGAAAAGCTTTGGAACAGCAAGACTTTTCACTAAAAACACAAGATACTGTAGTAACTCCTTCAAAAAGCTCAATTTATCTGAAGAGAACTCAAAAAGGAATCAATAAGAAGCAAATGCAAATAATGGCAGAAATCTGTCAAAACAGTCCAGCAGGTAGAAACCGATTTTTTAGAACATCTTCTGTTGCTCAAATCAAAAAGTGTTGAACTAACTAAAGTTATCTAACATACTGGGGAATTTATTCGTAAATTTTGATCTCAATCCGAGTTACAGAGCCTCCTCACGAATTTATTTGGTGGAGGACAAAAATCTGTTTCAGGACAGCAACTCTCCAAATCTTACTTCCCTCTCATTAGAGGTCATTCTTGGCACAAAAAGCAAACAAAAATGATAAGGAGAGTTTATTACTGAAGTAATAACTTCCAAGACTCGAGGAAACTCTTAGGTTATCTCCCAACAAGTACTTTTTTTAATGCCTTTAAGTTAGGCACAAGAAGCAAGAAGAAGCAAGTATTTTCAAATGAGGAAGCATTAACATCAAACCCTGCTTTCAAAGGGGGAGCAAAGAGCAACTTCTATCTTCTCATTGGGAAGTGTTCGATACCTTTCTTGAATGGAAAATGATATTTAATGGTGCCTTCTTTCATATCAATGATGGCACCAACTGTTTTAAGAAAAGGTCTTCCCAAAGTGATATGACAAGAAACATTCTATTCAACATCCAAAAATAGAAGTCAACAGGGACATAAGCATTTTTAACCATAATGAGAACATCATTAATACTCCCCATGAGTTTCTTTTTAGCATTATCATTAAGTGGGACATCTAAATAACAATCTTCCAATGGTGGCAAATCAAGCATTTAATAAATCTTCCTAGGCAAAATAGAGACACTAGAACCAAGATCACATGAAGCTTTGAGGTCAAAGACATTCACTTGCATATTAATAATGGGTTCCCAACTATCTTCTACTTTCCTAGGATAGAAGCTTTGTGTTTTAGTTTTTCTTCCTTAATTTTCACAAGAGCGTCTGTAATATGCTTGGTAAAGGCAACATGCATATCACTAGCATCAGGACTTCTAGCAAGATTTTGCAAGAACATAATCACTTCAGAAATATTGCAACCATCAATATCAAAGTCAAACTTAGCATCACTAGTGGTAGGCATAGTAGGAGGAGGAATAGGGGCTACTTGTGGTTTAGTGGTGATAGTGCACACACTATTATTTCTATCAATTTCAGCTTCCCTTTCCCACTTAGCATGAAGTTGAGCTAACAGACTAACATTTTCATCAATAGTAACTTGTATGGCATGAGCAGTAGCAAAGGTGTTTTCCATAGTTTCAGGTTTAGCAGCCATTTTATTAACCAAGGAAGTTTGAGCTTCAGACAAAGAGGATTATTTTTCTCAACAGTTAAAAGCTTTTCCTCTATAATCTTATTGAAAGTGGTTTGTTTACTAATAAAGTCCTTGAGCATGACTTCAAGTTCAGAGGGGGCACTTCTAGCATTATTGTAAGAGCTTCCATAGGAATTGCCATTATTAGGAGGATAAGGCCTATAATTACTGTTGCTACCAAAATTGTTCCTATAGACATTGTTGTTGAAATTGTTGTTTCTAATGAAGTTCACATCAACTTGCTCTTTTTGAGCAACCAAAGAGGCTAAGGGAACACTATTAGGATCTAGAGGAGCTTTCCCATTAACAAGCATAGCCATAATAACATCAATATTTTCACTCAAAGAGGAAGTTTTTGAAGGGAATATGTCCTGAGAGGCAATAATAAAGTGTTTATTATGTGTATTCCAAGTATATGATAGATGTTTATTTTGCATGCTATAATTGTATTAATACGGAAACATTAATACATGTGTGTTTAATAAACAAACAGAAAGTTCCTAGTTATGCCTCTCTCATAAACTAGCTCGTTGATTAACACGATGATCAAAGTTTCCTGATCATGGACATTGGATGTTGTTAATAACGGGATCACAACATTAGTGTAATGGTGTGATGAACATTCATCCGAAGTATAGCATTACGATCAAAGTCATTGAGTCTATATTGCTATAACAACTTACGAAGTGATCCTAATCCTTAGACCATGAGATCATGTCAATCACTAACACCGGAAGAGTTTCTTGATAACATCAAACGTCACACCGTAACAGGGTGATTATAAAGATGGATTCAGAACTAATAAAGTGTTATGTTGAGGCTCATGGATCGAGAGTGGAATTTTTTCATCCCGGTGACGGATAGATATACTCTGGGCCCTCTCGGTGATATCACATTGATTAGCTTGCAAGCAAGTGATTTGATCACTAGAATGTTATATCACGGGAACAAGAAAAGAGTGCATGTCGATGCTTGAGATCAAACTAGGTATGGAGATACCGATGATCGAATCTCGGACATGTAATATATCGTGAAACAAAGGGATTAATATACTAGCGTTAAAGGTTCCGACGATCACAAGAAAGTCATCGTTGAATGTGTGGGAGTCAGTATGGGTCTCCAGATCCCGCTTCTGATTATTGATCCGAGAGGGGTCTCGATCATGTCCGTATTATTCAGGAACCGTAGGGTGACACACTTAATAGACACCGACATCCAATTGGAACAAAAGTTTCATGCCGAAAGAATGAACAAGGGCAGGAATTTATTTCACTAGATACCGAAACAGGTTTTCGGGTGAAATTGCATAAAGTGGTTATGCATGTGAAATAGAATTCTAGCAAGGGGTTATTTGTGAATGTTTGTCATTAAAGTAATTGACAAAATTCTGAATAAAATAAAAGAGTTTTATTTAATGAGAGTTTGCATTAAATTTGGCGGAAATTTAATGGCAAGTTTGAGTGGGATTTTGAGTGGAGGCATATGAATGGATTTTTGTGAGTGGAGTGTCCACCCACATGAAGAGGGGAGGGCAAGGGGGCAGCCCCCATGCACCGGCCACCCCCTTGTGGTTCCCCCATCCTCCTATAAAAGGAGCCCCTCCTCTCACTTGTCTCACACACCTTCTCGTGAAGGATCTCTCTTCCCCTCTAGAATTTATCCCCCATGGTTTCGGACTAGCGAGATACATGTTCCCGGTGGCTATTCGGCAAGAAAGAGTTGTGCTTCCGCTGCATCGCTGGAGCGAGGAGGCGGAGGTTGCTCGGTGCCTCGAACGTGTGTGCGAGCACGGATGCGCTGCTAATTTGCGGCACTAGGACTTCCTCTCGATCTTGAGATCGGCAAGAGATCGTCTACATCAACCACGAGTTTAACTTGTTAAGCTTTGTCGGTCTTCAAGGGTATGTTCTCTACGGATATACATCCGCCCGTTGTTTGTATCTAATAGATAGATCTTGGTACATAGTTCACATTGTAGGAAATTTTTTGTTTTCTATGCTGCGAACCCTACAGTGGTATCAGAGCCGGATCTATGCGTAGATGCTTTACACGGGTAGTACACATATTAGTATGTGGGCGATGATGATCATGTTGTTGCTCCTTAGTTGTAATTTTGGATATTGGTGGCATAGTGGGATGAAGTGGCCCGGGCAAACTTTACATGTCCTCGCACATGAGACTTGTTCCACGCTTGACATGCAACTAGTTTGCATAAGTGGCTAGCGGGTGTCTGTCTCTCCTACTATAGTCAATATCTATTTTGCAACGAGTTGTAAACAATTTGGTTATCCTCGTTGTGGTTCATGTTCGTAGGTAAGAACAGTTCTATCTCGAAAGCCCTAAGCCACGTAAAACTTGCAATGGATAAATTAGAGGCAACTAGTTTAGATTGTTGTTGGGCTAGTGTTATGATATGGTGATGTTGTAAGTAGAAGTATGAGATGATACTCTTACAACATACATAACGTGTAATCTCCATAGACCTTGGACTTACACATATAGGTATGATAGTGATCATACCACGATGCACATGATAGAGATCATATGCGGGAACCATATCATTTCACTAATAAACATGTGATGTTTGATCTTATATTGCTTGTTTAGCGCTTTGTTAGCATAATAAGATGATCCCTCATTTAAATATCAAGATAAGAATGTGTTCTTCCTTTAGTATGCACCGATTATGTTTTCGTCGCTCCAAGACATCACGTGATGATCGGGTGTTCTTGGATCCACGACCATATTTCGGGTGTAAAACAGTTACACACGCGAATACTAAGGTTCTAACTTGGCGAGCCTAGCATGTACATACATGGCCTCGGAACACGGACCGAAAGGTTAAGCATGAGTCATATAGTAGATATGATGCCCATTTGATGCTCTCCTTTGAAGCTATACCGACTCACGTGATGATCGGACTTGGTATAGTGGATTTGGTTCATGTAATCACCAAAAAGGCACGAGGGATGCCGTTTTTGAGTGGGAGTTCATTCGTAATATGGATTAGTTGAACTCAATCTATCATACACTTAGTCTAAACTTTACAAATTCTGTTGTAGATGGCACCACCTGCTTTTAATTTCAATGTGTTCATGGAGAAAGAGAAACTAGCAACTAACGGTAGCAAATTTATCGAATGGTCCATGAATTTGAGGATTCTCCTCTATGTTGCACAATAGCAATACGTGCTTGAAGCGCCACTAGGCCCCCCACCTTTTGAGGATGCCCCTGACAAGGAGAAGAATGTCTATCAGACTCGTCAGGAGGACCACAACTTAGTTCATTGCGGCATATTGTATGGGCTAGAGCCGGAACTTCGAAAGCGTTTCGAAAACGGCAATGCATTTGATACAATGGGTGAGTTGGAAATGATTTTCGACACACATGCTGCTGTAGAGAACGCTTCAGAAAAGTTCTTTAGCTGCATGATGGAAGAGCACAGCTCCGTTAGTGAGCATGTACTCAAGATGTCAGGTTACGCCGATAAGCTTGTGTCCTTGGGAATAACGATTCCCATTGACTTAGGCATCCATCGTGTTCTCTCGCCACCTAGCTATAAGAGCTTTGTGATGAACTATAATATGCAAGGCATGAAGAAGTCTCCCGAGCTTCACAATGCTTAAAACTGCAAGTGGAGATCAAAAGGAACATCAAGTGTTGATGATCAATAGGAACACTGGTTTCAAGAAAGACAAGAAGGAAAACGGAAGGAAGTAAGGCGGCAAGCCTGTTGTCGTGCTCGAAAAGAAACCCCGAGTTGGACCTAAGTCCGATACCGAAAAGTGCTACTATTGTAAGGGATCGCCACTTGAAGCGCATAATCGCCCCAAGTATTTGGCACACAAGAAGGCCGGCAAGGCAAACAAAGGTATATATGATATACATGTTATTGATGTGTACTTGACTAGTGCTGTGTGAGCACCTGGGTATTTGATACCGGTTCAGTTGCTAATATTTATAACTCGAATCAGGGGCTGCGGAACAAGCGACCGCTAGCAAGGGGTGAGGTCAAGATGCGTGTCGGCAATGGATCAAGCGTTGATGTGATTGCCGTTGGAACGCTGCCTCTCCATTTGCCATCGGGATTAGTTATAAACTTGAATAATTGTTATCTGGTGCCTGCACTGAGCATGAACATTGTATCTGGATCGTGTTTGGTGCGAAGTGGTTATTCATTTAAATCCGAGAACAATGGTTGTTCCATTTATATGAATGAAATCTTTTATGGTCATGCACTGATGATGAATGGTTTATTTCTATTAGATCTCGATGATAATGTTACACATATTCATAATGTTGATGCTAAAAGGATTAAACTTAATGATGATATATCCGCATATATGTGGCACTGCCATCTAGGTCATATTGGCGTTAAACGCATGAAGAAGCTCCATTCGGATGGACTTTTGAAATCACTTGATTTTGAATCATTTGATACATGTGAGCCATGCCTTATGGGCAAGATGACTAGAACGCCGTTTTCCGGTTCAATGGAACGGGCGACAGATTTATTGGAAATCATACATTCTGATGTATGTGGTCCAATGAGTGTGTCGGCGCGAGGTGGATATCATTATTTTGTTACTTTCACGGATGATTTGAGTAGATATGGTTATATCTACTTGATGAAACACAAGTCTGAAACCTTTGAAAAGTTCAAGGAATTTCAGAATGAAGTGGAAAATCATCGTAATAGAAAGATCAAATTTCTACGGTCCGACCGTGGAGGTGAGTATCTAAGTTACGAGTTTAGCACTCACATGAAAGAGTGTGGAATTGTTTCACAACTCACGCTTTCTTGAACACCACAAATAAATGGTGTGTGAACGTCGAATCGTACTTTATTAGATATGGTTCGATCTATGATGTCTCTGACGGACTTGCCGTTGTCATTTTGGGGTTATGCACTAGAAACTGCTGCATTCACTTTAAATCGGACACCATCTAAATCCGTTGAAAAGACACCGTATGAATTGTGGTTTGGAAACAAACCTAAGCTATCATTTCTTAAAGTTTGGGGATGCGATGTTTATGTGAAGAAACTTCAACTAGATAAACTCGAACCCAAAGCGGAAAAATGCGTCTTCATAGGTTACCCTAAGGAAACTATTGGGTATTCCTTCTATCACAGATCCGAGGGCAAGGTTTTTGTTGCCAAGAATGGATCCTTTCTAGAGAAAGAGTTTCATGAAAGGTGTGAGTAGTCGGAAGGTAGAACTCAAGAGGTTCTTGAACCTTCTCTTCAAAGTATGGCGAGTAGCGCAGTCGGAAGTTGTTCGGAGTTGGCTCCACTGTTGAAGAGGGAACTAATGATAATGATCATGAAACTCGAAGAGAGTACTACCAAACCTCGCAGGTCAAGCAGACGCGCATGCAGCTCCCGAGCTGACGGAAATCTGTCATGAATTTCATGGTTGATGAAAATGATGACCCTGCGACGTATGAAGAAGCGATGATGAGCCCGGATTCCAACAAATGGTTAGAAGCCATGAAATCCGAGATGGAATCCATGTATGAAAATCAAGTTTGGAACTTGGTGGAATTACCTCACGACCGAAAGGCCGTGGAGAATAAATGGATTTTCAAAAGAAAAACTGATGCTGATGGTAATGTGACCCTCTATAAAGCTCGACTTGTCGCAAAGGGGTTTCGACAAATTCAAGGAGTTGACTACGATGAGACTTTCTCTCCCGTAGCGATGCTAAAGTCAGTTAGGATTATGTTAGCAATTGCTGCATATTTCGATTATGAGATATGGCAGATGGATGTCAAAACCGCGTTTCTCAATGGTAATATTGAAGAAGAGTTGTATATGATACAACCAAAGGATTTTGTCGATCCTAAGGATGCTAACAAGGTGTGCAAGCTTCAGCGATCCATCTATGGATTGAAGCAAGCATCACGAAGTTGGAATCTCTGCTTTGATGAGGTGATCAAAGAGTTTGGATTTGTCCAAACTTATGGAGAAGCTTGTATTTACAAGAAAGTGAGTGGGAGCAATGTGGCATTTCTGATATTATATGTGGATGACATATTATTGATCGGAAATGATATAGATCTTTTAAACAGTGTTAAAAGTTATCTAAACAAATTTTCAATGAAGGACCTAGGTGAAGGCCATACATATTAGGCATAAAGATCTATAGAGATAGATCAAGGCGCCTAATAGGGCTATCGCAAAGTACATACCTTGATAAGATTTTAAAGAAGTTTAAAATGGACGGAAGTAAGAAGGGGTTCTTACCTATGTTGCAAGGCATGACATTGAGTAAAACTCAAAGTCCGGCTTCGGCGGAAGAAAGAGAGATAATGGACAAAGTCCCCTATGCTTCAGCCATAGGCTTTATAATGTACGCCATGCTATGTACAAGACCGGATGTGTCACATGCTATTAGTTTGACTAGTAGGTACCAATCGGATCTAGGTTCGGAACACTGGATAGCGGTCAAGAATATCCTTAAGTACTTACGAAGAACTAAGGATATGTTTCTTGTATACGGAGGTGAAGAAGAGCTCGTCGCTAAGTGTTATGTTGACGCTAGCTTTGACACCGATCCGGATGACTCTAAGTCTCAATCCGGATACGTATTTCTCATGAATGGCGGAGCGGTTAGTTGGAGGAGCTCCAAACAACCTATGGTAGCGGGATCAACAACGGAGGCCGAATATGTTGCTGCTTCAGCGGCTCAGAAGCGCTTTGATGAAGGAGTTCATATCCGAACTAGGAGTGGTTGCAAACGCGTTGGACCCAATGGTGATCTATTGTGACAACAATGGTGCCATTGCCAATGCCAAAGAGCCAAGGTCTCACAAGCATTCCAAGCATATTAAGCGCCGGTTTCACTCCATCCGCGAGCATGTCAAGGATGGAGATATAAAGATTTGTAAAGTACATACGGATCTCAATGTAGCAGATCCGTTGACTAAAACTATCCCTAGAGCAAAACATGATCAACACCAGAACTCAATGGGTGTTAGATTTATCACTATGTAACTAGATTATTGTCTCTAGTGCAAGTGAGAGACTGAAGGGAATATGCCCTGGGAGTCAATAATAAAGTGTTTATTATGTGTATTCCAAGTATATGATAGATGTTTATTTTGCATGCTATAATTGTATTAATACGGAAACATTAATACATGTGTGTTTAATAAACAAACAGAAAGTTCCTAGTTATGCCTCTCTCATAAACTAGCTCGTTGATTAACACGATGATCAAAGTTTCCTGATCATGGACATTGGATGTTGTTAATAACGGGATCACAACATTAGTGTAATGGTGTGATGAACATTCATCCGAAGTATAGCATTACGATCAAAGTCATTGAGTTTATATTGCTATAACAACTTACGTGATCCTAATCCTTAGAACATGAGATCATGTCAATCAATAACACCGGAAGAGTTTCTTGATAACATCAAACGTCACACCGTAACAGGGTGATTATAAAGATGGATTCAGAACTAATAAAGTGTTATGTTGAGGCTCATGGATCGAGAGTGGAATTTGTTCATCCTGATGAAGGATAGATATACTCTGGGCCCTCTCGGTGATATCACATTGAATAGCTTGCAAGCAAGTGATTTGATCACTAGAATGTTATATCACGGGAACAAGAAAAGAGTGCATGTCAGTAACGAGATCAAACTAGGTATGGAGATACCGATGATCGAATATCGGACATGTAATATATCGTGAAACAAAGGGATTAAGATACTAGCGTAAAGGGTTCCGACGATCACAAGAAAGTCATCGTTGAATGTGTGGGAGTCAGTATGGGTCTCCAGATCCCGCTTCTGATTATTGATCCGAGAGGGGTCTCGATCATGTCCGCATTATTCACGAACCGTAGGGTGACACACTTAAGAGACACCGACATCCAATTGGAACAAAAGTTTCATGCCGAAAGAATGAACAAGGGCAGGAATTTATTTCACTAGATACCGAAACAGGTTTTCGGGTGAAATTGCATAAAGTGGTTATGCATGTGAAATAGAATTCTAGCAAGGGGTTATTTGTGAATGTTTGTCATTAAAGTAATTGACAAAATTCTGAATAAAATAAAAGAGTTTTATTTAATGAGAGTTTGCATTAAATTTGGCGGAAATTTAATGGCAAGTTTGAGTGGGATTTTGAGTGGAGGCATATGAATGGATTTTTGTGAGTGGAGTGTCCACCCACATGAAGAGGGGAGGGCAAGGGGGCAGCCCCCATGCACCGGCCACCCCCTTGTGGTTCCCCCATCCTCCTATAAAAGGAGCCCCTCCTCTCACTTGTCTCACACACCTTCTCGTGAAGGATCTCTCTTCCCCTCTAGAATTTATCCCCCATGGTTTCGGACTAGCGAGATACATGTTCCCGGTGGCTATTCGGCAAGAAAGAGTTGTGCTTCCGCTGCATCGCTGGAGCGAGGAGGCGGAGGTTGCTCGGTGCCTCGAACGTGTGTGCGAGCACGGATGCGCTGCTAATTTGCGGCACTAGGACTTCCTCTCGATCTTGAGATCGGCAAGAGATCGTCTACATAAACCACGAGTTGAACTCGTTAAGCTTTGTCGGTCTTCAAGGGTATGTTCTCTACGGATATACATCCGCCCATTGTTTGTATCTAATAGATAGATCTTGGTACATAGTTCACATCGTAGGAAATTTTTTGTTTTCTATGCTGCGAACCCTACAGTTTTCTCAACAGAATTTACCTTCTTACCATGTGGAGCTCTCTCAACATGCCATTCAGAGTAGTAAACCATCATATTATCAAGGAGCCTTGTTGCAGCACCGAAAGTGAGGCCCATAAAGGTACCTCCAATAGCAGAATCCAACAGGTTTCTTGAGGATAAGTTCAAACCTGCATAAAAAGCTGGATAATCATCCAAGCAGTGAGTCCATGAGTAGGGCAATTTTTAACCAAAGATTTCATTCTTTCCCAAGCAGGAGCAACATGTTCACTATCAAGCTGTTTAAATTTCATAGTATCACTTCTAATAGATATAATCTTAGCAGGAGGATAATACATTCCAATAAAAGCATCTTTGCACTTAGTCCAAGAATCAATACTATTTTTAGGCAAAGAAAGCAACCATTCTTTAGCTTTTCCCCTCAAGGAGAAAGGAAAAGCTTGAGCTTAATAATATCTCCATCTACATCCTTATACTTTTGCATCTCACAAAGTTCAACAAAGCTATTAAGATGGGTAGCAGGATCATCAGAACCAGCACCAGAAAATTGCTCTCTCATCACAAGATTCAACAAAGCAGGCTTAATTTCATAAAAGGTAGCATGAGGAGCAGGTGGAACAATAGGAGTGCTAAGGAAATCATTGTTGTTGGTGCTAGTGAAGTCACACAACTTGGTGTTCTCAGCAGAGTTCATTTTGGCAAAGGTGGGCAAGCCAAAAACAGCAGCAACAGCTAGAGCAAGAACTATTTTTTTTATGTTTTTGAATAAAGCAAGCAAACGAAAGTAGACTATTCTGTTTGGTTTTTTGAAAAGAGGCAAATAAAACCAAGAAAAAGAAACAAAGCAAACTAAAAACAAAGTAAAGATAAAGGAAGTGAAGGACTCCCCTAGTGAAGACGTCCTTAGCCTCCCCAGCAACGGCGCCAGAAAATAGCTTGATGGCACCCAGTACTTGTCGTGGGACGCTTCGTTGGAAACCCGAAGAGCAAGGTATGAAGCAGCACAGCAGCAAGTTTCCCTCAGTAAGAAACCGAGGTTATCAAACCAGTAGGAGGAAGCAAAACGTCACACAGGTGTTGCTAGCAACGTGGAGACCTGCACAACACAAAGAATTTGCCCCAACGAATCAGTGAGGTTGTCAAGCTCACCGGTTTGTTGTAACAAAGGATTAAATGTATGGTGTGGAAGGTAATGGTTTGCAGCAAGTAAACAAGTAACAGTGGAAGATGTATCAATGGTAAAGATTGGACCGGGGTCCATAGTTCACTAGATGTGCTCTCCTCAGATAAACAACATGGCATGAAGGGTAAACAAATTACAGTAGGGCAATTGACAGGAACCGAGCAAGGCATAACAATGCAATTACTAGTCAGAAAGATCCTATGAGGTTGATTGGGCAATACAACAAGATACATATACCGCCATCCAACTGCATCTATGACTAGAAGTCCACCTTTAGGTTATCATCCGAACCCCCTCCAGTATTAAGTTGCAAGCAACAGACAATTGCTTTAAGTAAAGTGTGTAAGGTAAACATTCCACATGTTTCATGAACAAGAGACCGTTGTTTTCTTCCTAGTAGCAACAACACATCTACAACCGAAGAGATTTCTGTCACTTCCCTTGGAAACTAGAGGCATGAACCCACTATCGAGCATAAATACTCCCTCTTGGAGTCACTAGCAACTACTTGGCCAAGATAGCTACTAACAACGGAGAGCATGCAAGATGACAAACAACACATACATGATAGAATCATAAAGACAAAACCATTAATCAAACCAACATAATAATCTCAATATCCATCGGATAACCGCAAACACAACATGCATGATTACAAATAGATTAGATCTTGATCATGAACGGAGCTCACAAGATCTATACATGAATGCACAAAGGAGGAGATACAACCATCTAGCTATTACATGGACCCATAGTCCAAGGTGGAACTACTCACGCATCATACCGGAGAGAAGGCCTCCGGGATTATCTCCCCTTCGGCAGGGTGCCGGGAAGAACTTCAGATCCCCTGATCTAGGGACGATGGTGGCGGCGGCTACAGACGGTTTCGTGGATTTCTGATCGGGTCCTCAGTGTTTTTGCATCGGGGGCTTCTTATAGGCGAAGGGGGAGACCGAGGAGGCGGCCAGGGCCACCATACCCTAGCAAGGCACGGGCCCACCTATGGCCGCGCCTGGGGGGTAGGGGGTTTGGCCCCTTTGGCCGGCCCCTCCGGATCTCTGGACTTCTTGTTCCCCACGGAAAGTAATTGACTTTGTCCTTTGTCCCATTCAATTCCGAGAATATTTCTTTACTAACTTTTCTGAAACCAAAAACAACAGAAAACATGCATCTGGCACTGTTGCAACTTGTTAGTAGGTTAGTACCAGAAAACATGTAAAAAGCATCTCAAAGTGTGGACAAGTAAAGCAAAGTAGATACTAAACAAGCATGGAACATCAAAAATTATAGATACGTTTCCAACGTATCATGGTCACGTAGATGCGACATGCCACTCTTGGCACCTGCAGTTAGTTCCTTGTGACAGTAGTTGCAGATGGCAATCGCATTTCCACGCAGCAGCTTCTTGGTCATCTCAAGCCATACATCAGATGTGAGCTTCCTTGTAGCAACAACAGTCAATTCCTAAACCTCATCATCGTCAGAAATTTCATTCACAGATTCAGCTTCAGCTTGACTACTACAGCTTCTCCTTGTTTCACTAAATAAAATGAAACAAATGTTAGCATGCTGCATGCCACGGCATAATTGTAAGCATATAGATTACAAGAATCATATAGATGCAGCAGCAAATATATGCATACAAACAAAAATGACAACCAATTGTTCAATTAGCATAACATCAGCCTAAAAAATCATCTATTTTCCTCATATTTCTCTAAATCACAAGGTAGTACTCCACCATGCTAGTGTTCATACCATGCAGATTTCTCCATCTGTCGTTGTGTGTGGCCGGTAGCTAGCTTCCCCTTCCTCCGCTTGTCCCTGTTCTGCAACTCCCCGACATTGATGTCGGAAGGCCTCCCCGCTTCCCCTTCACGGTCCCTACTCCCTCTATAGCCACCGGCAGCAAACTGGCCCGCTGCCCTCCTCCGTGCGTTGGCTTGGATGTCGACCGCGAGGGAGTAACGCCGAGTAGGAAGCCCGGCCGCTCCCCACTCCCCAGCGGCGGAATCTCCAAATGCGGTGCGCCCATGGCACCGCTCACCGCTGCATCATCGCTCCCCCTCCGTCCTTGACCGGCACGGCCTCCATTGCAGCGGGAACGTCCGGGGAAGCAGGGTAGAGGGCTGGAGGCAGAGAGGCGTGGCCGCGTGGGGCAGTGGGACTATGGGCGGCGGCGGCATGAGAGATCAGAGGAGGAGGCGGCGGCGTGGAGAGGGAGTTGACGGGCGAGGGAGGCAGAGACTGCGGCGCGGGGAGTGCGTTTGTGCGTGGGAAAAATTGGGCTGGGGAAGGGTGCGTTCGTGCGTCTAGTCTAGGATAGTTAGGGTTTTCACTTCCCACTTAGCCAATGACGGGTGGGCTCTAACTGTCAGTGGCGGGTCTACGAGTAAACGGGTCTGGGTTACATACCTCCATACCCGCCTCCGTCAGACCCGTTGGGTCACATATTTTACCATTAAGAGACCCGTGGGTTTTTTTCTTTACCAGACCCTCCTCCATTTGTCGCGGGTACCCTACGGGTTAACGGGTGACGGGTACCCATTGCCATCCGGATGTGCAACAATGCCCCATTTGTAAGGGCATCTCCACCCCAAATGGTCAGTTTCTATATGTTTGGGTAGGGTCCCGGTCGATTTGGGTAGGGGGCCTGGCCTGTCTGGCCAGCCGCGCACAACGGTGCTACCCATTTGTCTGCGCCTGGCCATCGCCAATGCCGGCGTATTTCCAGTGGTTTCCCACCGCCACGCCGTCTCCTGCCTTTCTTTCCCGCCACTTCCAGCGAGTTCTGAACTTTTCCCGCCGCGTCCAGGCGTAGCCATAAATAGGTGAGGCCGCCGAGCTATCTACGAACAGACCCGCACCGCCCACAACACAAAAAACACCATGCCTGGATGCCGGAGCCGAGCCAACGAGGTCCGTGGCAACCCCGACGCCGACAGAGAAAAGGGGCCGGAGCGGCCGTGGCGGTTGCCGTATCCCCCATTGCCACGACGCTCTCACTACAACTACAACAGGACCACCAGCGAGCGTTTTTCGTGGGAGGTGATGGAGCGCGTCTTTAGGCCAGAGCACCGACAACGTGTAGAGCTCATGAAAGTGCGTGACGAGCTCCGCGAAGCATTGCGTGCCAATCCCGATGACGCGTACCTGTGTGCCCGCCTCCCCCAAGCCGAAGAAGAGCTGCAGACGCAGGAAGCGGTCTACCGCTCTCTTTGTGTTGAATGGGGCCTTACTGATCCGTAGGCGGCGTCTAGCTAGATTGGCCAATGTCGGTCGACCCATAGGCGACCCGTTGTACTCTTGTTTGTAATATATTTTCCGGTCGAATAAAGATTTTCATTGCAAATGGCCAAAGCCTACATTGATAGATCATACATGCGCGCGCACAGCCTAGCCTACTCGTCGGAGTCGGAGGAGGAGTCAGAGTGGTAGCAGCGGCGGCACATGGTGTGGTCGAAGACGCTGACGCCAAACTTTCCTTCGCCGTCGTACTTGAATACGACGATGTTGCCCGCTTCGATCTGGGCGAGCGGGCAAAACGCTCCCAGCCGTTGCCCTGGTACATCTGGCCGAGGTGGTCGGACTGTAGGTCGACTGGGTACCTGCCAGTCCTGAAGCCGTTTGCCCGCAGCATGGCGAGCGGGGGCGGCTTGTCGCCAATCAGTGTCACGAACCCGCGGGGTAGGAGCAGCCTGTCACGTGGCATGCCAAGGTGGATGGCCATGGCGAACTGGGTGTCTTGGTTGAAATATTTGGGCGACGACGACGTTGAGGAAGAGCGTGGTGGCGCAATCAGTTGGCCGCGTCCTCCACGCCTCCCTCGGCGCCCACGGCTGCCACGGCCTTCCCTCGACCCAACACCGCCGGACATGGCTAGCTACAAGCAGTGGAGAAGGAAAAGGGAAGGAGGATACGGATGGTGTTCTGTGCGGGAGAAGATGGCCGCGGGTGGCCGGTTAAAAAGGGTCGGCATTGGATACCGGCATGGAGGCCGAAGAGGGGCATTGAAGTGTCCAGCCAGTAGGGCAGGCGTCGGGCGACGCATGCAGCGGCAGTGGAGAGCGTGTCGTTCAGTCAGTTAGTCAGTGTGCCGTCGCGTCGCCATTGCTGGCGTAGGCTGCCGCCGGTAAGCTTTCCGCGCAGCGCCTCTGAATCGGTGCCGCGGTTGCGTCTAAATCGATGCCGCTGACCGCGTCTGAAATCAATGCCTCGGGTCAAGGTGGCTGACAGGTGGGTCAGTAGCATGCGCGAAAATGATGTCCGCACTGTCCTTGCGCGTCCGGCCCAATGCAACCGAGTCATGGAGTAGATGCACGATGGGCCAGGCCGGACGTTTCGTCGGATGAGTCGCCCCGCTGGGACACCGTGCATGCACTGCGCTTGTTTGCGCGGACAGTTTCAAATACGCGTAGACCGAGTTTCGGTCGCCCTGATGGAGATGCGCTAAGAGTTCTGCAGCTGGCAGCTTAGGATTGTTTATCACACACATCTCCGCAAGGCAGTAGTATAGCTAGTAAACTAAAATACTGCCCTGACGGCCGCTAAGATTAGGCTTAGCTGTTGGGGTTGCTGCCACATTCATGGTAGGAAGCATGTGAAGGCGAATAGTTCTTTCCTATGGTAGGAAGCATGGTAATTCGTCTTTTTAATTATTTCGTTGGATCTATGGAATTTGTTGTCTGTGTGCATCCTATCTATACAGAGGCCGAATGTAATACTTAAACTTTTGAGTATTAAAGCACTCTTTATAAAAAATGTGAAAGCGAATAGTCAGCACGTGTTTGGTGACTGCATGCAATTTTTAGTCTGGTCCGACAATTTTTTGCATCCACAAAAATCAGAAATATGGGTTTTTGGTTACTTGCATGTATCTATGAACACAACAAAGCAATGTGTTTGCGCTGATATGACCTCCTATTTTAAGGAGTAAATAGCACCGAGGGTCATACAACTTGTCCCGCGTGAACTAGTACTTTTTTGTATCTTGTTGTGAACTATCGTTGATCTACATTTGTGTTTGTGTTTGTTTTTAGTGGTATACTCACCTCTCTTAAAAGAAAGTAAATAGCATTGGGGGTCATACAACTTATTTCACGTGTGCCGATAAGTCACACTTCTTGTAAAATAGACAAACTGATCACACTACTTGTCAAACACGTGCACCGTAGGTCACAAACAAATCAACCGGCCGATTTTTGACAAAAAACAGCACGTGTGTCTCACGTGAGCATCTCTTACGGAAACCCCTCTAGTATTGCCAAATATTTTTAGATCGGGTTCTTTTCGTAAGATATTAACTGTTCTAAGATGCTCACGTGAGGTGTACATGCCTTTTTTTGTCAAAAATGGCCGGTTGATCTGTTTGTGACCTACACTGCACGCGTTGACAAATAGTATGACCGGTTTGTCTATTTTATAAGATGTGTGACTTATCGGCACACGTGAAAAAGAGAGGTGAGTATACCACTAAAAACAAACACAAACACAAATATAGATCAACGATAGTTCACAACAAGGTACAAAAAAGTACTAGCTCACGGCCACACGCACAGATCAGAACTATTTCATCTAGACAGAAGTCACTGCAGCTCCACGATCCTCCTGAAAGCTTCAAGGTGCTTGGGGCACCTCTTAACAACCTCGGCTTGAGTGTAGTCGTAGATGACCACCTTGTAAATCTTTGGGTAGATTTTTTAGAAGGCTAGCAAGTAACCAATCTTCAGGTCAAGAGCTACTGCAAAAGGTGCTCAACCTTGATCGAAGCAAGCTTTACCATTGACATATGAGAGTGTGATGTCCCATTGGCAGCCAGTCGTCAGTTTCAGAGTGTCGTGTCAGAGACACTGTCCAAATATGGCTCGAATGGCTCTAGGATAGGAAGCAGTCCTAGTGCAGGTGCTATCATTACCTTGTAGAACTGGGTATGGGTCACTACCTCATCCCAGGTGCCAAAACTGGGATGCATTCCTGATTTTTTGGCACTCTTGTTCGAGCCATCGGCAGGCTCCTTTCCCCGGCCACCGATCTTGACATCCTACAACGAAACACAAAGATAGGCAATGAACACACAACAAAGAAATCTACACAAAGAAAAGCAATCAACACAAGGAAAAGTAATAAACACAAAGCATACCAATGAGTCAAAAAATTACTGCCTCATATTTGCCAATGTTGCACACAAAATGTAGAAAATGCATGTCACCTTTAGGGATGGCGTGAGCGAACCAAATAAAATGCACAAATACAATGTTTGTACATACAACAAGTTTCGATTAGACATCCCTAAAATTATATTGTGTGACAGTTGTAATCATCAGCGTAGCACACATAGTACAGACATAAGATCACAAAAATGAAACATATCTCTATAGATGATCCCTTAAGTACCATGGATCCTACACAGTTTTCCACCAAAAATACTAGGTACTAAAGCCCATCTATAGAAAGTTGTTGCATGTGGACCTAATCATTGGTAATTCATAATGGAAACATTGCCGCATATAGCGCTTGACATTTGTAGATTCAGATTCTTAATGCATGTGGCATTTGACACACTGCATTTTCAGAGATGGAGTTAGACGAACATAGTCAAATTCTCAAGCAATGAACATACCACTTGGTTCGATAACTTCATCCCAAAAACGCAATTGGACAGTCTAATCATCGTCAAATGTGTATACTGCAAGCTTGTGTAGGTGAAAACGTTGCCTCATATAGCGCCTGGGTTGCAGTTATCAGAATTATTGCATGCAGCAACGAAAGAACACCAGTTTCAGAGATGGGGTAAATGAAACTGGCGGAATGCACAAACCATTGAACACACATCCTGGTTCAATGACCTCGTCGCAAAAATGCACTTAGCCAGTGTAATCATTGCCAAATGTTTATCCACAAACCGTTGTCAGATCTACCTTACTTGATACACAGATCAATGGTGCGTACTACCACCGAAGAAAGAAAGCACAAATCACACGATCTCGTGTTGGTAATCATGCAACAGTAAACCCTCTAATCGAAAAAAAAACTAGAGCAGGGGATATCCGTGAAGATCTACAACGCATGGTATCTAGAATCCCAACCATGACCTTCTACGTGCAGATCTACCGTCTAAATGGCTCGGGGAAAAAGGGGGGAAGAGCTTACCGCCATGGTTCGGATTCATCGCCAGAGTCTCGTACTAAGACCGTAGCCACCGATGGTGAGCGACAGACTCGACGCCGGAGTCTCCCTCTAAGCCCTTCACCGCCGACGATGATGGTGTGCGACCGATTCGTCGCTGGGAATGACACCATCGAGTGGGAGGGAGGGATTAATCGCAATGCCGAGCGGAGAGTGAGCGAGAAGAGCGGAAAGTTATGCGGCAGCTCCCTTCCTGTCTCCATCTGTGCACTAAGTCGGCTTATTTTTGCTGGCTCGAGGCAGGCCCAATACGGAATTGATTTGCGTACGAACATTGGTGTCCGATGTGCCCACGACACCAAATCCGTACCGTCAGATTGTCAACAAGCTGAAATACACATGGCTTGATTCCTTTGTCGGACAGGAATCGTACGAAATTGATCGTACGTGTAGTAGTTCTCGGCCCAATAAAGGCAGCCTAATCGAGCGCTATCACTAGGCCGCGTCTCGCGTGGGGTGTTGCGGACAACCAATCGGCCTATTTTCATCGCCAGAGCTTTGCCCAGGATGTACGCAGGCTACCAAACGAAGCCCTTACATGAAAGTACCGCTCCAACACGGTTGGTGCATAACCCAACTTTTTTCCTATTTGATGGAGGGCAACGCTAGTAGTGGTAAAAGAAGGTAAAATTAAGGATGGATGGATCTACCACTGTTTCATAGGACTTGCGAGATTTGGCAGGGGTCTACCTTTTTTTTGTTAATCGTAGTCAATGATTGTTTGCACATGAGCCAACTTGCACAACGGATAAACGTAGTCATGGGCTCATGGCAGACCGGCCTGGCCACGCCACCCACGGCGAGTGGTGCAAAGTGAGCAGCGAAAAATTCTTCGTGCGACCATGGATTGACCACGGGTCGATGCCTTCTTTTTCGTTCATTCATCACGGGAAGGACAAATGAGGAATTCCATCATAGGATGCTCGTCGCTGTAAAGGCATCATGGGACGATCTGTTGCGCCGTCAGCTGCGTCTCCGTGCTGGTGTCGTGTCCCCTGCCTACGCTCGGCCAAGAGCAGCGTCCCGCCACCGACGGCGCGGCTGTGGGTGTTAGGTTGATCTCCACTCCGTCTCGAACCCAACGGCTCGGACAAGCCTTGACTCGTGCCCTGATCAGGGGCGTCCAACCGAACATAGGTTGGTGGGCCCCAATCTCCGCGCTATAAAGAGAGGTGGGGCCGGAGGCACGGATTACGAGGTCCGTCGCGTTGTCACGGTCCCACCGATATTCCCTACCGATCTAGGGTTAGCATGAGCAACGGGAAGCACCACTGCTGCCTGCCCACCCCCACGTCGGTGCCCCTTTGCCATGGCCACCGGCTCGAGTTCATCGAGCCAAGAAGCAGGTATACAATGCACTATCCCTCTCGAATCTTCCTCTCCCTCTCAGTATTTTCTCAAGATTATGAACAGAGAAAGACTATCGTGATTGTCTAGGCTAGGTGATCCTATAATGGTTTTAACATTGGTATCGGAGCAGTCTCTAGTCCTAGATTTTTGGTAAAAGGCAATCACAGGAAAAGAAACCCCAGTTCATCCCAAAAAAGCAAATCCAAGAAAGAAAACCCTACACAGTGCGCCGCCAGTCTCCGGCCGCGCCGTTCCTCTCGATCCCGATGCGCGTCGACAAGCTGATGCATCGGGAAGAAGAACCAACCCTTCGGGGCAAAGAACAGAGAAAGGGAACGCCCCAAAATCCCACAGAGACCCTGAATCCCCGCAGAGAAAGAAATCCCACCCCGAATACAAAACATAAAAGAAAGATCCACTGACCGCCGCTGTGCGCCGGCAAAGGGTGCTGCCGCTGCGCCGCTTGACGGCGGTGTGCCCACCCTCGGGTGGACGCACAGCCGGCAAGGGAGGAGGGCAAGGGGGTGCCGTCTTTCTTCCTCTCTCACTCCGCCGTGGTCGCCGTGGGGTGTGGGGAAGGTGGTGAACGGGACAAAGAAGATAGAGGAGGGGCTCGCATCAAGGAGAGGGGGAGGGGCTCGTGGACGGTAGGACGCCGGGCGGCGCGACCACCTCGCCGAGAGCGCCGCTAGAGAGAGCCAGAGAGTGGGAGGGGGCAAATGGATTTAGTGTTTCGGGCGATTGGGGCGCTGCTGGTTTTGACCCCGCCGAAACCCACGCCCAGCCACACGATCTCACGAGCGCGCATCGGATGGCTCAGCCTGAGCGGCGGGCGCTGGCCCCTGGTGTGCAGGCTGTGGGCCTCAGCTGGGTTGCGAGGAAGCGGTAGAGAGCGGCAGAGAGAGCGCGCGGGCGTCACGCAACAGCGGGCCACCGCGGGCCAAGCGCCAGGCGACAGATAGAGCTCGCGAAGCCGGGCTATCTCGGGCCGCTACTGGCAGCTCACAGTAAAGGCCCAAAAGGGCATTAACAACACAGTTTTGATTTTAATATTTACAAAAACTTTTAAAGACTGTTTATTATCTGTTTTTGATGATTTTTGCACAATGTTTTTTACACAAAATTATCCAACGATATTTGGTCTAGAAAATACAAAAGTGAAAGAAAAGTTTCTGTAAATATGTAAAGTTAAATGAATTTTTAATTCATTCTTCCGCTGCATATAGTCAAAAGGGCTCTATTAAAATTTAATAAAGACAAAGAAATTATTAAATTTTGAGAGCATGTTAAAGTTATATTCTGGTTATATTCATGTTATTTTTCTAACCAACGTTGTAAATAGCATGATTGTGTTTAGTGTGTTATTTCAAAGTAATTAAAGTCATGTGCTTTTGATTCTATTTTCTGCTCAACAGTGATGTAGAATTATTTGCATAAACATGTGCATGTCTTGATTTTGACCAACGTTGGATCAATATTTGCAATTGTTACTGTTCTCATTTCTTTGTGGTTTTCAGGAGGGTATTACTTGATGAGTTGCATCAAGGATGTCCTCACACTTAGAGGTGACAACTACTCCTAGTGGAGAAAGAAGGTGGATTTGGTCTTCATATGTGCTGAGGTGGATTGGGTCCTTGAGACCAAGCCTCCTCACAAGCCAACAGAGCCAATCTGAGAGGCTGTTGTTGATGATGCGTCATGAGAAATAAAGAAAAAGGACTATGCTCTATTGTAGCTCTCCTATACAGAGAACAGAAAGTGGCAGAATGCGAACAAGAAATGCATGGCATTTATAAATAACACGATCGAGCAAGCTATTGTTGGCTTCATCGTAGAGTGTACTTCCGTTGCGGAATACTTGGAAAAGATAAAGAGCCAGAACTGGCTCTTCAAAGATATATGCAACCCAGCTGCTGAAGCAGTTGGTGACAGAAAAGTACTATGGAGGTGGACACGGCATCAGGGAGCATATCCGCCGGATGAGAAACATGGCTGGCAAACTGAAGCCCATGGATGTTGATCTGGATCTAAAGTCTTCTCTGCTTGTTCACTTGGTGATGGCATCACTGCCTCAATAGTTTGACAACTTTGTTGTCAATTACAACATGGCCCCTGAAAAATGGGACATAGAAAAGACCATCACCATGTGCGCTCAATAAGTGGAGAGGCTTAAAGACCAGAATGGTGGTTCCTTGAATTTTGTCAAGGACAATAAGAAGAGGACCTTCACTCAAAGCAACCATCAACCTCATGGTGGCTCCCCTTCTAGGCCACACGGTAAAGCTCCCATGCACCATCAGCCTCAGTATAGGCCTGCCCTCTCAGTGGACAGAGATGCTTGTCTTCACTACGGCAGGAAAAGGCGCTTTAAGAAAGATTGCTTCGTTTTTATAAAGGAGCTAATGGCAAGGAAAGGTAACATATAGTTTCATTTGTAAATGAATCCTTGTACACACAGTTTTCAAAATCTACTTGGTGGATTGACTTAGGGGCAACTGTTCATGTTGCATATTCTTTACAAGGATTCCATTCGACGAGGACTATGAAAGGAATCAAAGGATGCGTTGAAGTCGCAAATAGAGTCCTAGCAGACGTTGAGGCCATTGGCGACGTCTCATTGGAGCTTGCTGGTGGATCGACCATCTTGCTTACGGATGTCCTCCATGTTCCTTCTTTTGCATTGAAATTTAATAAGTGTGTCACATTTTTAGACAAAGTAAACTATGAATGTATTTTTGGACATGGACAGTGTGTCATTTTATTGTAATAATGATTGTGTGGGTGTTGTCTTCCTTCACGATGATATTTATTTATTATCCACTCGCGAGAAAGTTAATTCTGTGTGTAAAGTGAAAAATAAAATGTTTCCTCGTCGGGTAAAGAACCAAAGAAAAGAAAGAGAACTCAAGACTCGTTGAAATTATGGTACTGTCGTTTAGGCCATATTTCGAGGGGGAGAATAGAACGACTAGTTAAAAACGATATTCTTCCTCCATTACAGTTCTCCGACATAGAGCAATGCATAGATTGCATTCAAGTAAAGTATGTAAAGCAAATCAGAAATTGTTCACACCGATATTTGTGGATGGTTATGACTCGTTGATAACATTCACATATGACTACTCTCGATATGATTATATTTATTCAATTAAAGAAAGATCAGAAGCTTTTGATAAATATTATCATATTCAAATCCCAAATTGAGAACCAACATAGTAAAACAATAAATATAGTAAGATATGACCATGGAGGGGAGTACTACGGTCGACACACCCCGTATGGTCAAGTCCCTGGAGACTAGCATAGTGTCCCAGTATTCGATGCCCCTCGCTACAACGCCTAAGGGCGTGGGGGAGCTCGGCTGAGGCAAAAGTGTTCAATCCAAATATTGCAAAGCTTGACCACAAAACAGTCAGTTGCCATTTTTATTGGATATCCTGAAAAGTCAAAAGGTTTTCGTTTCTACTGTCTAGACATATACACAAAGTTTGTAGAAACGAGACACATTTTCTTCTTAGAGGACAAAATGATGAGGGGGAGCATGGTAGCTCGGAAAATTGATCTTGAGAAGAGGGTGCATGCACCTAAGCCGATGATTCAGGGGCCATTCTTCTCGCTACCTATTATTCCTGCATCGACAACCATAAAGGTTGTGGTGCAAGAACCTGTTGTGACTCCACCCACGACAACAGTGAGTGAGGATCCGGAACCTAACTGTCAGGAGCTGACCGAACCCACAGTTGAGCATGAAAGGGAGCAGCAACAGCCAGCTCCGGAGGATACGCCACATGTTGAGACACATGATGAGCAAGTTCATGAGGCCACTAGAAGGTCTCAAAGAGTTAAGAAGTCATCAATTTCTAAAGATTATAAAGTTTATAACACAGAAAGAGTTGGACTTGGGAAAGCTTCATATGTTTTGGGTATAGAAATTCACCGAGATAGAACAAATGGGATTCTAGGTCTATCGCAAAAGGCATACCTGGATAAGATTCTAAAGAAATATAGTATGCATGCGTGTAATACCACACCTGCTCCAATAGTCAAGGGCGACAGTTTTGGGAAATTTCAATGTCCCAAAAGTAAATTTGAGATTGATCAAATAAAGTCGGTACCATATACTTTGGCCGTTGGAAGCTTACACTATGCACAAGTGTGCACTCGCCCTGACTTTGATTTTATCACCGGGGTACTTAGTAGATATCAAGAGAATCCAGACATAGAGCACTGGAAATGGTAAAGAAAGCTTTACGTTATGCGCAAGGCACAAAAAATCTCATGCTAACATATAGAAGGTCTGATTCCCTAGAGATAAGAGGGTATTCAGATGCTGATTTTGCGGGAAACAAAGACGATTGAAAGTCCACGACATGATACGTCTTTACTATCGCATGAGGGGATATTTAGTGGAGAAGATCCAAACAGTCAATAGTTGCATCATCCACGATGGATGCAGAATTTATAGCATGCTATGAGGCCACGAGGAAGGCGATATGGTTAAAGAAATTTATACCGACTTGAAAGTGGTAGATTGCATTAGCAAGCCACTAAAGATGTACTGTGACAACGAGCCCGCCGTATTCTATGCTTACAACAACAAGTTGAGTAATGCTTTCAAACCAATATAGATAAAGTATTATGTTGTGAGAGATAAGATCCATGTTCACACTATATACTCGAGCATTTAAGGAAACAAGGAAATGCTTGCGGATCTTCTAACGAAAGTCTTACCACCCAATGTGTTTAAGGAGAACTTAGCCGGCATGGGTTTAAGGGAAAACCTATGATTCCTGGATCATAAGAGGCCCCAAAAGTAAAGAGTTTCTTGTTTCAAAACAAGAGGTATATTATAGCTGTCTGATTCTATCGGCAGTTGAGCTGTGACGATAAAACATGCTCTATGTACTAAATAGTGATGAAACGAGTAAAGTTTAAAGTAAAGTTGAGATCAAGGGTGCGGTGACCCAGCATACCACTGCATGTGTAGTATACTATAGTCGTTGACATGACATCCACAAAACACCATTCTGTAAATATCACATCCCTCAGAGTGGTACAACAAAAACATTGCGAGTTGTTGGGGAGGTAGCCCCGGATAGGGTAAGGACGGAGAAAGACGAAAGTATGTTCCCCGTCTAATTTCCGAGTTATAGTCTGAGTCGGCCGAATCTTGTAGAGGTCGGCCGAGATAGGGAAGGGCAGGACCTCAATAGTAATGGCAAGGCATTACCCGGCCGAGATATTGCGTAAGTCGGCCGGGTTAGCCCGAGTAATCTTAATGCAGGTGAAGGACAAGCCGAGTTACGCGAGGAAGGGCCGAATGATATGAAGCTTGCAGGAGAAGGAGAAGCCTAAAGTCAAACTCTAGCCGCAGGCTAGAGAGAATCTGAGCAGAGCCAAGCGCAAGAGACAAATGTGCAGAGCAACGGAGAGGGCGTAAGGAGGTCACGGAGGTGACAGTCCTGGAGCCCGAGGCACGCAGGAGGGGCCCTCTAGAACCTTGCCGTCATTAGAAGGGCGACAGGGAAAGGAGGGCGCCGAACTACTATATTGGGACAAGCATATTCCTCGAATATGCTTGCCACGTCAGCCCTAAAGGAACCCAAGGCTCTCCTTTATAAGGGGAGGCTTGGACCCTGAGGAGGGGATCGGCTCATTCAGTACCGTTAGGTTGGTAAAGTTCTCCTCTTGTCCTTGTATACAGCTCAAGGAGCACTTGTAGCCCAAGGAAGGAGAAATAAAGATCTTTGCCTTTGCCTTCTGTGTGTAGAATCAACTGCATCTTCCCTCCCCGGATCCCCGCATCCATTGGCCCCAAACTTTAGCCTACCCATGGCATCCGCCGTGCCACCACCACCACGATTGGCGCCATGGGGCCAACAAGTGCTAGCTGGAGTCATGATCCGGACGGAAACTTCATCAACACCGGCGAAGCGTTTCGCTTGGTCCGGAGATTTGATCTCGTGACTACGTCGGCGACAATGCAGCTTCAGGGAAAAACCTGCAACGGTGCCTTCATCGCTTGGGCAGCACCAGTGTTCACGCGTCGACATCTGCGGCATTTATCCTCACCAGGTTGTTGTTGCAGGAGAGCCACCCCTTAGCGCATGAGCCGCTGCTACGAGCGCATCCCGTGAGCAGCCGAGGTGATGGTCGCAGCCGAGTGCAAAGGGAGTAGCGCCTGGGATCAACCAGAGACCCTGCCACATGCGTGCAGGTCGCGCCCAGGCAGACGGCACCACCACCCACCAAGGTAACCCCTCCAGTGACCAACCAGGCCGAAGTACAGGACACTACCCCAAAGGTACCAAGAGTAAGAGGGCCACCTCTGGAAAGACCAGAAAACATTCTTCAGGCAACCATAGAAAACCTGACTACACCTATAGCGCTGATACTTGATCCGGCAAATGCTTAGGCAGAGTTAGAAGAAACCAGGCAAAAGGTGCTGGTAGAGGCAAAAAAGGTGTCGGCCCTGCGGGAGTCCTTAAACAGGACCCTGCGAGAATATGCTAAAGCTAACAAGCTTGACGTCGCTCCCGAACGAGTTGACGAGTTGAGATTAAGAGGGAAGAACCTCATAGATGATATCAACAAGGAGCATGATGCTCATAAGGCAGAATCAGTTGATTTGGGCTTGCCGAGGTACAGTACCCCGGCAAAGAACCTGAGAGCGACAAATGCCGCAGCATTAGAGTTAGAGGGATTGACCGGCGAAGCCCAGCAGAAACAGCAAGAAAGAGTGAATGAGCTGGTACGCATCGCAAACCAGCAAAACAAAGAAATGCTCAGAGCAGACCCGGCGAGGCCAGGGGCCTCGCGAATGGTTCATTCGGCTGGAGAAGCACCTGCCTTGTCTGTGGCAGCAGCATCCTCACCAGGAAACAATGCACGAAAAGACAAAGCGGTAACTTCAGGAAAGAGAAACAAGCAAATCGTTCCGTATAATCCGGCGATAGCCGGGAAAGCAAACGAGAACAGAGGCAATGGAAGCCAAGGTAACAGTGGTGAAAGGAATCCCGGCCGTGCTGAGAAAGACGGCGGAAGCCGAGGCAATGGAGATCTCGGCAGAAGAGAACTCGGAAGAGGCAATCACGAGAACAATATCCAGGTTGAAGTAAGGAGAGAACCGCCGCTCAACCCGCAGCCAAGACATGAACCTCGGCAGGAAAGAGAAGCAAGACCAGCTCGCCACAATCAAGTAAATGAAAGGTACAATGATGGTTATTCCGAGATGGAATATGCGATCCATGGTGGAAATAACCACTATGGAATGCAAGAAAGAGTTCTGTACAGAGATCTGCCATCAAATGATGCCAGAGTAAAGCTAGACCGGCTGTACCGATCTGAGTTACTCGAAGAACAGGGTCCACCGGGTCCGACATGCTTCGGACCACGGATCATGGGCGAACCACCTGTGCCGAACTTTCAGCTGGCAAGAGGCACAAAGACATATAATGGGAGCACCAAACCACAAGACTGGTTGATTGATTATGCCACTGCTGTGAAAATAGTAGGTGGGAACTTACGATGGGCAGTACGGTATGTCCCACAAATGTTGGAAGGACCAGCTAGAGTATGGCTGAATAATCTGCCCGTAGGTAGCATCAACAGTTGGTTGGATTTTGAAGAAATTTTCGTTAGCAACTTTACCAGTACATACAAGAGGCCAAACAGGCCGCAACAGTTAGCCATGTGCAAGCAAAGGCCGAACGAAACAGACAGAGAGTTTTTAACTCGGTGGTGTAACCTGAGAAACTCGTGTGAAGGAGTTATAGAATCACAAGCAATAGCTTGGTTCGCTCAAGGATGCCGTTATGCCAGTGTGTCATGGCAGCGACTTCAAAGAGATATGCCAACCACATTGGCAGAAACCATCAGAATAGCGGACTCATATGCATTGGGAGATCCGATGCAACCAGAATTAATGTCGGCAGATCATCGGGAGCAACAAGACCAATATGCAAGAGATTTGGCCGGGTCATCCAGGCGCAATGACTTTAGAGGAAGAAGAAGAGAAGAAAGGCCGGATTATAGATATAATTCGGCCCAAGTGGCAGCGGTAGTGCAAGATCAGCCGAGTCACGGAACGACTCAACGACAAAAGAATGGTCCTCAGCAGTGGACACCAAGGAATGAAGGAAAAAGACAGTGGACACCAGAACAAAAGAAGCAATGGCAGGAGAGGCCGAAGTACACGTTCGAATCTAGGTTAGATCAGCCGTGTAAATTTCACACCTCAAACCCAGCCAGGCCGGCCAACCATACGACCCGCCAATGTGCATGGATGAAAAATGCAATGGGAACCCGCAGTATTCAGCAAAGACCTCTCGCACATCAATGACATCGCTTAGCTTCGGAGCAAATGCAACAATCGATGTTACCAACTCCTCCCTCGAGGTATGATAACTCGGACCGGAGAGATGCGGTACATCAAGTAATGAACCAAGGCCAGAGATGCGGTACATCAAGTTTCAGATAGATGAGCAATTCCCAGAGCGTACTGTTACTATTGGTGCAGGCCTAGATGCTAAATAGGAAAGCGAGCTCACCAACTTCCTCCGTGAGAATCGGGATATCTTTGCATGGTCAACTCAGGATCTGCAAGGTGTTAGAGGAGTTAGTGAGCACTCTCTGAATGTAAGGCCGAGCAAGGCGGTGAAGCAACCTCTCCGCCCGCTTCGAAGACAGGAGAAAAATAATAGGGGATGAAATAGCTCGGCTCCTTGCGGCCGGGTTCATCATGGAGGTGCTGTATCCGGATTGGTTGTCAAACCCGGTGCTAGTAGAAAAGAAGAAGGATGATCCGAATGTAGTCATTGTATGGCGAATGTGTATCGATTACACGAACCTGAACAAGGCGTGTCCAAAAGATCCTTTTCCATTACCTAGAATAAACCAAGTCATTGATTCGCCCGCTGGTTGTAAACTATTGTCATTTGTAGATACGTATTCTGGTTTTCACCAGATACCGTTAAATCCGTCCGATCAAATAAAGACTACGTTTATTACCCCGTACGGGGCTTATTGCTATCGCACAATGCCATTCAACCTGCGAAACGCAGGAGCAACGTATCAGAGATGCATGCAAAAATGTCTACACGACCAGATAGGAAAAAATGTACAAGTATATGTGGATGACGTCGTCATCAAAACCAAAGATAGCAAAACGCTACTGGATGATATACGGCAGACTTTCGCGAACCTAAGAAGGTTCCGAATGAAGCTTAACCCGGAAAAATACACATTTGGCGTGCCAGCAGGAAAATTACTCGGTTTTCTTGTATCTAGCCGAGGTATAGAGGCGAACCCAATGAAGATAAAGGCAGTAGAAAGAATGGAGTTGCCAAGGTGTCTAAATGACGTGCAAAAGTTCACGGGGTGTTTAGCCTTGCTCAGCCGGTTTGTATGTCGGCTAGGAGAAAAGGCACTACCACTCTATCAACTGATGAAGAAATCAGATAAGTTCATTTGGACTCCACAAGCAGACAGTGCATTTCATGAGTTGAAAAGGATGTTGGTCACAACACCCATTTTGGCTTCTCCATTATCAAAAGAGCCTATGTTACTCTATATAGCGGCTACCAACAGAGTTGTGAGTGACGTAGTCGTCGTAGAACGATTAGAAGATGATAAGTCGATACAGAGGCCGGTGTATTATTGAAGCGAGGTGTTATCCGCTTCAAAGCAAAATTACCCACATTATCATAAAATGGCTTATGGAGTGTACATGTCGGCAAAGAAGCTTAAACATTACTTCGAAGAGCACCCCATCAAAGTGATCTGTGAAGCACCCATAGCCGACATATTGAGCAACAAAGATGCAAGCGGCCGAATAGCCAAATGGGCAATTGAGTTGTCACCGTATGCTCCACAATTCGATAGGAGAGATGCAATCAAATCTCAGGCGGTCGCCGACTTCTTTGTAGATTGGGCCGAGGTGCAGTATGAGCCACCATTACCAGACCCAAATTATTGGACGATGCATTTTGATGGTTCCAAACTAAGAAACGGTTTGGGGGCAGGAATAGTGTTAACCTCGCCCAAAAGAGATCAGCTGAAATATGTGCTGCAAATACATTTTGTCGCGTCAAACAACGTAGCCGAATATGAAGCACTGGTCCATGGATTGAAAGTAGCAAAAGAGATTGGCATACGCCGAATCTTATGCTATGGGGACTCGGATCTAGTAGTGCAGCAAGTCTCAGGCAATTGGGACGCATTAGATAGTAACATGGCTTCGTATAAATTTCATGTGCAAAAAATCAGTGGATACTTTGAAGGGTGTGAATTTCACCATATACCTCGGGCAGAAAATGATGCTGCAGACACATTGTCAAAGCTAGGATCAACCAGGCAGTCAATTCCCCCAGGTATTGCCCTAGAGCACCTCAGGAAACCATCAATAATTCCATCACCAGAGTCCGAATCCATCTTTATTCCGGCAAATTCAGCAGAAGATAGCGTGCCAATGGAAATAGACCAGCAATATAACCCGGAACTTCCCAAGAGGAGGACAGCAGAGGTAAGCACAACTATGGAGAAAGCCAAAGTAGTTATGTCGGCGGAAAACATGGAAATAGACAGTGAGACCACACCAGTGAAAATCACACCCGTATGGGCGCAACCCATATTCTCTTTCCTTAAAAATGCGATTTTACCGAATAATGAAGTGTTAGCAAGACAGATAGTAAGGAGAGCTAAAGCTTATACAATCATAAATAATGAGCTATATAAAATAAGCGTCACAAGCGTATTGCAAAGGTGCGTGAGTTCGGCAGAAGGCCAGGAGATCCTCCTAGATATACATCAAGGAGAATATGGACACCATGCCTCGTCTCGTTCCTTGGTGGCCAAAGCATTCAGGCATGGGTTTTATTGGCCAACGGCCTTGAAGGAAGCCAAAGAGCTGGTTGAAAAATGCAATGGTTGTCAGAGATATGCAACCAAGATACACATGCCGCCGTCCAAGTTAAAAACGATACCCATTACTTGGCCATTTTCTGTGTGGTGCTTAGATATGGTGGGGCCATTTAAGCCGGCCCGAGGGGGGGTGACCCACATATTGGTTATGGTGGATAAGTTCACAAAATGGATTGAAGTGAAACCAATAAAAAAATGCGATGGGCCCACAGCGGTGAAATTCCTCAAAGATATTATCTTAAGATATGGGTACCCGCACAGTGTGATTACAGATAACGGCACAAACTTTGCAGAAGGAGCCTTCGCCAGGTTTTGCCAAGAGAAACACATAAGATTGGATGTTGCCTCTGTAGCTCACCCAGCATCTAATGGGCAAGTGGAAAGGTCTAATGGACTAGTACTGTCCGGAATAAAACCACGACTCGTCGAACCATTGCAAAGGTCGGCAGGATGTTGGATTGAGGAATTACCAGCAGTATTATGGAGCCTCAGGACCACTCCGAACAGATCAACAGGTTATACACCATTCTTTCTGGTATACGGGCAGTAGGGTGCTTCCGTAGGCATAATACATGACTTCGCCAAGAATTACTCAATATCGACGGAGGTAAATGAAGTAGCTCGGCAAGATACTGTTGATCTGCTAGAAGAAGCCAGAGAGCTGGCGCTATCGCGATCAGCTATTTATCAGCAGAACTTGCGGCGATATCACAGCAAGAAGGTAAATCCAGGAGTGTTCAAAGAAGGGGATTTAGTTCTCCGACTGGTGCAATGCACGGCCGGCATGCACAAGCTGTCACCTCCGTGGGAAGGACCATTCGTCGTGAGCAAAGCATTGCACAACGATGCCTATTACCTAATCGATGCTCAATCCCCTGGAAAGAACATGGCAGACAAAGCCGGCGAAGAAACGAAAAGGCCATGGAACGTAGCTTTACTTCATCCATTTTACTCATAGCATGGTATCTCAAGATCAAGCACCAATTATGTATTAGACCTCGGCATCCAGAGCAGTGACGCGAGGACTGCCTTGTATTATTTCAATTTCATCTTATGTATTAAACCTCGGCATCCAGAGCAGTGACTCGGGGACTGCCATGTGTTGTTTCAATTTTGGGTTATGTATTAAACCTCGGCATCCAGAGCAGTGACTCGGAGACTGCCATGTGTTATTTCAATTTTGGGTTATGTATTAAACCTCGGCATCCAGAGCAGTGACTCGGGGACTGCCATGTGTTATTTCAATTTTGGGTTATGTATCAAACCCCAGCATCCAAAGCAGTAACTCGGGGAATGCTATGTGTTATTTCAATCTTGGGTTATGTATTAAACCTCGGCATCTAAAGCAGTGACTCGGGGACTGCCATATGTTGTTTCAATTTTATATGTACTAAATCTCAGTACCTTGAGCAGCGACTCGGCAACCATCTTATATTATTTCTGAAGTTTGGTTTACATACTAGACTTTGGCGCTATAGGCAGCGACTCGGGGACGGCCATGTATTATTCCGAAGTGGTGGTTAGCCTTGGGTACAAGGAAGGTATCAAACTTCGGCACTCAAAGTAAGAACAACTAAATCTCGTATGATATTCGAAGCCCACACCCAAGTTAACTGACTAAACCACGGGAATACAAAGGCAAGAATATATCCCAGAATCAAGAAATAGCAGGCCACCAAAGCAAGGATTCAGACGAACAAGATCACTTAAACTAAGTGATAACAATTACGAACATATATGTCTCAGAAACACACGGCAAAAGAAATTCAGGCCATACAGAGGACGGACAAATATTCCACGTACATCATACGCCCAGCATACCAGGGACAAGAAACGACTTAAAGATTTTAGCGGAGAGGCGTGCTTGGTCAGGGGCTGGGCACTCCGAGGTAGGCGGAGCTTCGGCTGAGGTTGCCTCACCCTCCACAGAACCAGGTGCGACTTCGGCGGAAGCCCGAGGCTGTGGAGTAGCATCGGTTTGTGCAGTGGAATGCCCAGTACCTTTGGAGGAGGATCGCGCATCGCCATTGCCATCCGAGCTTGAACTGGAATCACCAGAAGTAGCCGAGTCATCCTCATCTTCCCCTTGTTCAGCTGGATTGTCATCCGATGCAACCTCGACTACGACCTCATCGTCCGGGTTCGGAAGGAAACTCGGACCTTCATTCCAGGTATGCACGTCGGCATACTCAACGAGCTGGAAGGCACGGGCTTGCCGAAGAGCGACGAAGGTGGGGTCCTCAACCCAACGCGAACCAATGCGCAAATTTCTCAAGATATCAAGAGAAATATCTTCATACCATGACATGATAACAGTGAGAGCCATATCAGCGCCAGCTCGTCCGGTTGATTCCCTCCAAAGACTTAGTTGCCTCTCGGACGCCATTAATCTTTGGACCTCATTGATATCAGGAGTCCCAGAAGTATTAGGCCAGAGAACATGGTAGGCGCGGATAGCTGCCTGCACCAAATCCCTACCCATAATCTTCATCGGACCAACTGCAGCGCCGACAGCAACCACGAAGTCTTCCATCGAGTACTTTGAGTCCGCGTCAACAGGGACACCTCGGCGCACACGAGCAACAAGAACCGCTTTAGAGTTCACGGGCTTAGCTTCTGGAAAATGATCTGCACAAAACAGGAAGACATCAGAGGGCAGCAGGAAAAAGGAAAAAGATAATCCGGCCGTGCTAAGAAGCTTACGATGAATATAACTCATCATTATCTGAAGGTCTTTAGCCCACTCAATCTTGCTCTTCTCAAAGCGAGCGATCTCCTCGCTCATTCCCCGAGTTTTCAGTTCGGCAGCCTTGAGGAGCTCTTCATTCTTCTGCAGTTGCAGAGCTAGCCGATTTTTCTCCTCGGAGAACTCTTGGTCGACCTTTTCTAGTTCGGACCTCTGAGAAAGCTTAAGGGCCTCTACCTCGGCGCGCAGGCGAGCTATTTCATCGTCCTTCTCTTTTAGCTGCGCCGAATGAGTAGTGCTTTGTTCTAAAAAATGCAGCATTACATCAGGCATGGGCGTGCAATCTTGGTGAGATGCTGCAAAGGTTTGTAACTCGGCTTTACCAAAGCCAAACGAGATAAAAGAAATTAACGCACATTTTAAAGAAGGAAAGGTATAAAGCAAAAGGGAAACTAACCTTCCAGGCTCTTGACTTTCTTCTCAAGAAGAATGTTGAGATTATTGATGTTACCTGTTCACCACTAAAGTGAGCCGACATCTCGCATACAAAACAATAAGAATGTCGGAGATGACGAAAAGAATTGTCGACTTACCAGCTTTTTTCACCACAGGAAGAATTCTCTCGTATTTTTCTTCCAATTTTCTGTGCGAAAAAAGCAACCTTTGAAATTCAGCAGTCCGCCGGTCATGTGCAACCTGAGCAATAGAGCAAAAGATGAGTGGATAATCAAAGCCAAAAAAGATCCGAGTCAAACAAAACTTAACCCGGATCTAGGTGGCTGGATAATCAAAGCCAAAACAGATCCGAGTCAAGCAAAGCTTAACCCGGATCTAGGTGGCTGGATAATCAAAAGCCAAAACAGATCCGAGTCAAGCAAAACTTAACCCGGATCTAGGTGGCTGGACATTCAAAGCCAAAACAGATCTGAGTCAAGCAAAACTTAACCCAGATCTAGGTGGCTGGATATTCAAAGCCAAAACAGATCCGAGTCAAGCAAAACTTAACCCAGATCTAGGTGGCTGGATATTCAAAGCCAAAACAGATCCGAGTCAAGCAAAGCTTAACCCAGATCTAGGTGGCTGGATATTCAAAGCCAAAATAGATCCGAGTCAAGCAAAGCTTAACCCAGATCTAGGTGGCTGGATGTTCAAAGCCAAAACAGATCCGAGTCAAGTGAAACTTAACCCGGATCTAGGTGGCGGGATATTCAAAGATCAGTTAGACAAAAATCAAACAAAGTTTAAGGCAGATCTAGTCGGATATAGGTTCGAACCCTAAAGTTAAATCGAATTAAGTAGAACATCATAAAACTTCCAAGCGAATAACAAGTTACTCGTTTGCAAGTTTCGGGGACTAGAGTATATATCGTAGCATCTAGAGAATCAATCAAAACTCCGTGAAACAACAATTACCTCATTCATCTTGTCACTATCAAGGATGATCTTGGCAGCTTGATCCAAGCGGCTGCTAATGTTGGAAAGCTGAAACGGCTGACTGATTGGATTACCCTCGAGATGATCGGCAGCATTCCAGTTATTGGCATATTCCACCAGAGAGCCGAGGCTGTTTCCACTAGCCGTCCGAGTGAGGACTTTACCTCGGACGTGCTGTGTAACCACCGCGGCCGCAGGGCTTTTATGAAGAGCAAGCTGGGTACCGGCTGTAGGGTTTCGTAGTCTGGAAAACAAAAAATTTCTACCGCATACAAACAAACAAGCCAAGATCTATCTACTAGATTGTAGCAACGAGTCGATGGAATAACTCACCCTCGAAGATTCCAAAGTGTTTAATGAGAGCGGATTCTCGTGGGTGATGTAGTCGTACTCTTCCCGATCTCAAGATCGCGTAGACGATCCTTCCGGCGCTGCGTTCCGGCAGCGCTCCCGCAATCGGTCACACGTTCGGTACTCGACGAAGACCTTCCTCTCCCTTGTTCCAGCAGGCAGCAGAGGTTGTAGCACTCTCCTCGCGATTCTAAAGACAGCGTGGTACCGGAAGTAGAGGGGAGATCTCGCAGGGCTTCGCCTTAAGCCGGAGCGAGTATGGTGGAGTATGAGAGAGTCCTCGGTGTTCTAGGGTTTAGACACGCCGAGGAGGAGCTAGTGCCGGCGGCTAGGGTTTCACCTAGGCGGCGGGCGAGTGTTCTAGGGCCGGCGGCTTGGATCGGCGGCGGCTTGGTACTAGGGTTTGGAGGAGAGGTGTTGTGTGTCTCTAGGAGGAGCCCTGCCCTCCTTATATGGGTGGAGGGGCCGTGCCAAGGGAGGGAGAGGAGTCCCTCCCCAACTCGGCTTGGAGGTGGGCTGGTTGGAGGAGGAACTCCTCCCCAACTCGGCTTCCCTTCCTCCTCTTTTCCTCTTTCCAAATTTAGCCGTTTGACTTTTCAATTTAGCTATTTGACTTTTCAAACTAGGATTTGAATTAATCCTTTATTTGGAACAGCGATGACACTTAGTACATGATGCAATCATACCAACTTGATACAACACATTCATGTACCCTTCCTCCGGATGCCGGACATTAGGAACATTCTAGAACATTCCCGATGAAAACACGGAACCATTCCCCAACTCCGAACGGGACTTTCCTTATATGAATCTTATTCTCCGGACCATTCCGGATCTCCTCGTGATATCCCGGATCCCATCCGGACTCAACAACATTCGGTATCTTTCTCATCATTCCATAACTACTCAAAACAACGTCAATCCTTATGTGTCTCCCTACGGTTCGTGAATTATGCGGACATGATCGAGACACTTCTCCAAACAATAACCAATAGAGGAATCTGGAAATTCATATGGCTCCACATATTTCTACGATTACTTTGCGATCGAATGAACCACTTACATACGATATCAATTTCCCTTTGTCTCACGATAGTTTACTTATCCGAGGTTATGATCGTCGATATCTCTGCATACCTAGTTCAACCTCGTTACCGATAAGTACTCTTTTCTCGTTCTCGTGATATGTGATCCCTTGTGAGCCACCACATGCTTGCAAGATAATTGGATGACATTTCACCGAGAGGGCCCAGTATATCTATCCGTCATATGGATGGACAAATCCCACTCTTGATCCATGTGTTTCAACCAATACTTTCCGAACACTCAATGCCACCTTTATAGCCCGCCACGGTGTGGTGTTTGATGTCACCAAAGCATCCATCCGATAAAGGTGATATGCATGATCTCATGGTCGAAGGAATCAGATTACTATGTATCAGAAAGCATATAGCAATTGAACTATTAAAATGACTTGATCTTTATGCTACGCTTATCTATAGGAGTATGTCCATCATATCATTCTCCTAACGATATGATCTTGTTATTAATAACATCTCAATGTTCATGATAGGGAAACCACAATCATCTATTAACCAACAAGCTAGTATTATATAGAGGCTTTACTAGGGACTTCAAATTAAGTTTACAAATCACACAAGTATTAATGTTTCCTTGTTAATACTATTATAGCATGAATGTAAACATTTATCATAAACACAAAGATATAATAATAACTACATTTATTATTGCCTCTAGGGCATATCTCCAACAGTCTCCCACTTGCACTAGAGTCATCTAATCTAGATTACATGGTAATATACCGAACACCCATGGCAGTTTGGTGCTGGTCATGGTTGCCCTGGGAGAGGTTTAGTCAACGGATCCGCCACATTCAGATATGTGTGTACTTTGCAAATCTTTATATCCCCATCTTGGATATGTTCTCGAATAGCGTGAAAACGTAGCTTGATATGCTTCAGCTTCTTGTGTGACCTTGGTTCTTGCGCATTGGCTATGGCGCCCATGTTATCACAGTAGATAGACATTGGGTCCAGCGTACTAGGAACCACACCCAGCTCTGTAATGAACTCTTTCATCCATATCGCTTCTTGTGAAGCCTCCGAAGCAGCCATGTATTCCGATTCAGTTGAAGATCTCGCCACAACGCTTTGCTTTGCACTCCTCCAGCTAACTGTTGCACCATTCAAAATAAATACGTATCCAGATTGTGATTTAGAATCATCCGAATCGGTGTTCCAACTAGCATCGGTGTAACCATTAACAACGAGCTGTTCATCACCTCCATAAGAAAGAACCATATCCTTAGTTCTTCTCAAGTACTTAAGGATGTTTTTGACCGCTGTCCAATGATCCACTCCTGGATCACTTTGATATCTGCTAGTTAAACTAACAGCATATGCAATGTCGGGTCTAGTACATAGCATGGCATACATTAGAGATCCTATGGCTGAGGCATATGGAGTCTTACTCATCCTTTCTCTATCTTACGCCGATGTCGGACTTTGAGTTTTACTCAAGGTCGTATAGCAACATGGGCAAGAACCCTTTCTTGCTATCTTCCATTCCAAACCTCTTTAGAACTTTGTCCAAATATGTACTCTGTGACAATGATATTTGGCGTTTCGATCTATCTCTATAAATCTTTATGCCTAATATGTAAGCTGCTTCGCCAAGATCCTTCATTGAAAAACTATTATTCAAATATTCCTTGACACTATTAAGAAGGTCTACATCATTCCCAATCAATAATATGTCATCCACATACAGTATTAAGAATGCTACAGAGCTCCCACTCACTTTCTTGTAAATACAAGCTTCTCCATAAGTTTGTATAAAACCAAAACTTTTGATCACCTTATCAAAACGTTGATTCCAACTTTGGGATGCTTGCTTCAATCCATAAATGGACCGTTGAAGTTTGCATACCTTGTTAGCATCTTTAGGATCGACAAAACCTTTGGGTTGCATCATATACAACTCTTCATCAATGTCTCCATTGAGGAATGCTGTTTTGACATCCATCTGCCATATCTCATAATCGTAATATGCAGCGATTGCTAACATAATCCTCACAGACTTTAGCTTCGCCATCGGGTGAGAAAGTCTCATCGTAGTGAACTCCTTGAATTTGTCGAAACCCTTTTGCGACAAGTCGAGCTTTATAGACAGTAACATTACCATCAGCATCTGTTTTCTTCTTGAAGATCCATTTGTTCTCGACAGCCTTCCGGCCATCCGGTAAGTCCACCAAAGTCCATACTTGGTTTTCGTACATGGATCCAATCTCGGATTTCATGGCTTCTTGCCATTTATTGGAATCTGGGCTCATCATCGCTTCCTCATATGTCTCAGGGTCATCGGTGTTGTCCACCAACATGACACTCATAACGAGATCATACCAATGCAGTGGTACGAGTTCTCATTGACATGCGAGGCTCTGTAGCAACTTCAACCGAAGTTTCATGATCATCATCATTAGCTTCCTCTCTTCTTGGTGCAGGCACCACAGGAACTTCTTCCGGTGCTGCGCTACTCGCAATTTCGAGAGAAGGTTCGACAACCTCGTCGAGTTCTACTTTCCTTCCAGTCACTTCTTTCGAGAGAAATTCCTTCTAGAAAGGACCCATTCTTGGCAACGAAGATTTTGTCTTCGGATCTATGATAGAAGGTATACCCAATAGTTTCCTTCGGGTATCCTATGAAGACGCATTTTTCCGCTTTGGGTTCAAGCTTGTCCGGCTGTAACTTCTTTACATAGGCTTCGCACCAAACTTTAAGGAACGACAATCTAGGTTTCTTCCCAAACCATAATTCATACGGTGTCGTTTCAACGGATTTAGACGGTGCCCTATTTAAAGTGAATGCGGCTGTTTCTAATGCATAACCCCAAAATGATAGCGGTAAATCTGTAAGTGACATCATAGAACGAACCATATCTAAGAGAGTTTGATTACGACGTTCAGACACACCATTACGCTGTGGTGTTCCCGGCGGTGTCAACTGCGAAAGTATTCCGCATTTCTTTAAATGCTCGCCAAACTCGTAACTCAGATATTCACCTCCACGATCAGAACGTAGAAATTTAATCTTCTTGTTACGTTGATTCTCTACCTCACTTTGAAATTCCTTAAACTTCTCGAAAGTTTCGGACTTATGTTTCATTAAATAGATATACCCATATCTACTCAAGTCATCTGTGAAGGTAAGAACATAACGATAACCACCGCGTGATGCTACACTCATTGGACCACACACATCGGTATGTATGATTTCCAATAAGTCCATAGCTCGCTCCATCATACCAGAAAATGGAGTCTTAGTCATTTTACCCATCAGACATGCTTCGCATCTATCAAGTGATTCGAAATCAAGTGATTCAAGAAGTCCATCGGAATGGAGTTTCTTCATACGCTTCACTCCAATGTGACCAAGACGACAGTGCCACATATAGGTCGAGTTATCGCTCGATTTCAAACATTTAGCCTCAATGTTATTAATATGTGTATTTCCACTATCGAGATTCAATAAGAATAGACCATCTATCAAAGGTGCATGTGCATAAAACATATTACTCATATAAATCGACAACCATTATTCTCGGATTTAAACAAGTAACCGTCTCGCAATAAACAAGATCCTGATATAATGTTCATGCTTAACGCAGGCACCAAATAACAATTATTTAAGTATAAAACTAATCCCGATGGTACATGAAGGGGTAGCGTGCCGACCGCGATCACATCAACCTTTGATCCGTTTCCAACGCGCATCGTCACCTCGTTCTTCGCTAGCTTCCGTTTATTCGCAAAGACCGCTTGAGTTACAAATATGAGCAACCGAACCAAAGATCAAATACCTGTGCACTACTAAGTACTAGTGAGATACACATCAATGACATGTATATCAGATATACCTTTCTTCTTGATGTTGCCGTTCTTCAAATCCGCCAAGTACTTTGGGTAATTCCGCTTCCAGTGACCTTCTCCCTTGCAAAAAAAGCACTCAGTATCAGGCTTAGGTCCAGCCTTGGTCTTCTTCTTCGGCGCGGTAACTTTCTTACCACCCTTCTTGAAGTGTCCCTTCTTCTTAGACTTGCCTTTCTTGAATTTGGTGGTCTTATTGACCAATAACACTTGGTGCTCTTTCTTGATCTCCACTTCTGCAGATTTCAACATGGCAATGAGTTCTGGCAACGTCTTGTTCATGTTTTGCATGTTGTAGTTCATCACAAAGTTCTTGTAACTTGGTGGTAGTGATTGGAGGACACGGTAAATCCCCAAAGCATTGGGAATCACAATACCCAAGCTTTGAAGTTTGTTTGCGTGCCCAGACATCTTAAGCACATGCTCACTGACGGAGCTGCCCTCTTCCATCTTGCAGTTAAAGAACTTTTCAGAAGCCTCATAGCTTTCAATTGCCGCATGAGTCTCAAAGATCAATTTGAGATCCTCGACAATATCATATGGGTCTGAATTCTCAAACCTTTTCTGAAGCTCCGATTCTAAACCATACAAGATAGCACACTGAACTGTGGAGTACTGAGTCTTTCGAGTGAGGTGAACATTCTTTACTTCATCGGTAGCAGTAGCTGCAGGTGGGTCACCCAGTGGTGCATCCAGCATATAGGTCAAATTACCAGCTGTGAGGACAATCCTCAAATTGCGGAACCAATCCGCGAAGTTGCTTCCATTGTTTTTCAACTTTTCTTTCTCTAGGAACGCATTAAAATTGATGGTAGGGGCTGCCATTGATCTACAACATATTTGCAATAGTTTAGACTAAGTTTATGACAAATTGAGTTCAAATTAATATTAGAATTAATCTAGGTGAACTCCCACTCAAAACAATATCCCTCACATTGTTTTAGTGACCACACGAACCAAATCCACCACATCAACACCGATCATCACGAGAGTTGATATAGTTTCAATGGCGAACAATCAACATGTTCATCATATCTACTATATGATTCATGCTTTACCTTTCGGTGATCCGTGTTCCAAGACCATGTCTGTACATGCTAGGCTCGTCAAGATCAAACCTTAGTTTCCGCATGAGCAAATCTGGCTTGCTCACGTTGTATACACTTGCGGAATCTAACACACCCGATCATCACGTGGTGCTTCGAAACAACAAGCTTTAGCAACGGTGCTAACTAAGGGTGAACACTTTATGACTTGAAATTCATGTGCATGAGAGATCATCTTATAATGCTACCATCGTCTACTAAGCAATACAAGATGCATAAAGGATTAACATCACATGCAATTCATAATATGCGATATGATATGGCCTTTCTTCTTTGTGCTTCCGATCTCCATCTTCTAGCACGAACATGATCTCCATCATCACCGGCATTGCATCAAGGTCAATGACGCTTCTTCATGGTTGTCGTCCACCGGCTTCAACTATTACAACTACTTTGAATAGACACGCGGGTCTTAACATAAATTAAAGACAACCATATGGCTCCTGCCGGTTGCCAACTTACAATAAGGAACATTGCATACATCAAATATAATCACAATCATGGCCATATCACATCACAGCACACCCCTGCAAAACAAAGTTAGACGCCTCTACTTTCTTTGCATGTTTTACGTGGTTTGGGGCTTTCAATAAGTGTCGTTCTAACTTACGAACATGAACCACAACATTGATACTAGTATTGTTAATCACCCGTTGTAAATTGGATCTTAACTATGCTAGGAGAAACAGGCACCCGCAAAGCCACTTATGCAATACAAGTTGCATGTCAAGCGTGGAGCAAGTCTCATGAACGATGTCATGTAAGGTTAGCCCGGGCCACTTCATCCCAACATCCCGCAAGATGCAAAGTACACAAGAAGCAATCGACAATAAAAGCATCAACGCCCACAATGACCATTGTGTTCTACTCGTGCAATAGATCTACATATAGACACGGCTCTGATACCACTGTATGGTTTCGTAGCATGGAAAACAAAAATGTTCTACCGCATACAAACAAACAAGCCAAGATCTATCTACTAGATTGTAGCAACGAGTCGATGGAATAACTCACCCTCGAAGATTCCAAAGTGTTTAATGAGAGCGGATTCTCGTGGGTGATGTAGTCGTACTCTTCCCGATCTCAAGATCGCGTAAACGATCCTTCCGGCGCTGCGTTAAGAGCGCTCCCCAATCGGTCACACGCTCGATGACGAAGACCTTCCTCTCCTTGTTCCAGCAGGCAGCGGAGGTTGTAGCACTCTCCTCGCGATTCGGCAAAGACTGTGGCGTGGTACGGAAGTAGAGGAGATCTCGCAGGCTTCGCCTTAAGCCGGAGCGAGTATGCTGGAGTATGAGAGAGTCCCTCGGTGTTCTAGGGTTTAGACACGCCGAGGAGGGGCTAGTGCTGGCGGCTAGGGTTTCACCTAGGCGGCGAGTGCCCTAGGGCCAGCGGTGGCTTGGAGGCGGCGGCGGCTTGGTACTAGGGTTTGGAGGAGAGGGTGTTGTGTGTCTCTAGGAGGGAGCCCTGCCCCTCCTTATATAGGTGGAGGGCCGGCCGGCCAAGGGAGGAGAGGTCCCTCCCCAACTCGGCTTGGAGGTGGGCCGCAGGTTGGAGGAGGGAACTCCTCCCCAACTCGGTTTCCCCCTTCCTCCTCTTTTCCTCTTTCCAAATTTAGCCGTTTGACTTTTCAATTTAGCTATTTGACTTTTCAAACTAGGATTTGAATTAATCCTTTATTTGGAACAGCGATGACACTTAGTACATGATGCAATCATACCAACTTGATACAACACATTCATGTACCCTTCCCCTCCGGATTGTAGGACATTCCGGAACATACTAGAACATTCACGATGAAAACACCGCAACCATTCCCCAACTCCGAAACGGGACTTTCCTTATATGAATCTTATTCTCGGACCATTCCGGATCTCCTCGTGATATCCGGATCCCATCCGGACTCAACAACATTCGGTCTCTTTCAAATCATTCCATAACTACTCAAAACAACGTCGAATCCTTAATGTGTCTCCCTACGGTTCGTGAATTATGCGGACATGATCGAGACACTTCTCTGAACAATAACCAATAGAGGAATCTGGAAATTCATATGGCTCCCACATATTTCTACGATTACTTTGCGATCGAATGAACCACTTACATACGATATCAATTTCCCTTTGTCTCACGATAGTTTACTTATCCGAGGTTATGATCGTCGGTATCTCTGCATACCTAGTTCAACCTCGTTACCGATAAGTACTCTTTTCTCGTTCACGTGATATGTGATCCTTGTGAGCCAGTCACATGCTTGCAAGATAACTGGATGACATTTCACCGAGAGGACCCAAGAGTATATCTATCCGTCATATGGATGGACAAATCCCACTCTTGATCCATGTGTTTCAACCAATACTTTCCGAACACTCAATGCCACCTTTATAGCCACCCAGTTACGGTGTGGTGTTTGATGTCATCAAAGCATCCATCCGGTAAAGGTGATATGCATGATCTCATGGTCGAAGGAATCAGATTACTATGTATCAGAAAGCATATAGCAATTGAACTATTAAAATGACTTGATCTTTATGCTACGCTTATCTATAGGAGTATGTCCATCATATCATTCTCCTAACGATATGATCTTATTGTTAATAACATCTCAATGTTCATGATAGGGAAACCACAATCATCTATTAACCAACAAGCTAGTATTATACAGAGGCTTTACTAGGGACTTCAAATTAAGTTTACAAATCACACAAGTATTAATGTTTCCTTGTTAATACTATTATAGCATGAATGTAAACATTTATCATAAACACAGAGATATAATAATAACTACATTTATTATTGCCTCTAGGGCATATCTCCAACACCGGCGGCCAGAGTAACGGAGTCTTGGGTAGAGGCAGTTCCTTTGCGCAGCACATCGACGATACTCGGCTGGGATGAGCCGACAAGACCTTTCTGGGAGGTGGAAGCCTTGGTGGCGACAGTTTTTCTTGCTTTAGAGGGGGCATCAGCGGTGATACCTCGGCGAGAACAGTGCTTTCGAGCCGGAGGGGTCACAGTTGCAGAGGGTGCCGAGATATTGACGATCTCGGCCGGGGCTGGAGTTACTACAGAAACTGCGGGGGTAGAAAGAGGCTCGTTAGGGATGCTCGGATTCACAGAGGGGGCAACTGGGTCGGTAGAAATCTCGGAGGGCCGAGTGGAATCAACGTCAACAGGAGGAGTCTCAGGCACATCGTGGCGAGGGGGCGAGCGATGCAGAGCTGGAGGAGATGCACAGCGGAGCAGGATCTGGTATCTTAAAGACAAGCGGAGGAGGCGGTCGCCGGCCAGTCATGCTAGGACCGCCGGGCTTAACAGAAAGTGGAGCACTGAGAAAATAAATAAGAAAGAAGGACGTCAGGTTGAAAAGCAGAAAGAGAGAAACAAGAAATACGAGCAAAAGGAACTTACCCTGTGACTCCAGGCATGGTCTTGCGCCTGGGAGGATTCGGAGCGGATTTCTTCATTCGTTTCTTGGGGGCCGCCTCTGAGGCACCAACAGGAGCCCTACGTTTCCCCGAGGTAACAGGGGGTCGGGAAGCGATAGGCTCGGCGTCGTGAACCTGACTGGCCGGATTAGCTGGGAAAGTAGAAGCCGGAAATGCATAAGAAATGGGCATTGCGGCAACTACCTCTAGAACTTGGACCTCGTCCGAATCACCTTCCTCCTCGTGGACCGAGGTCTTGCCACGAGCACGAGCCGGAGCGAGATCCGACTTGGGGACGAACTCTTCGGAGTCCGGCTCCCCAACGTCCGGGGTATTCAGGTCCGCAGGCCACGGGAGCGACAAAACCTCGGCATCCTCATCCTTCTGCTCTGCAAACCTCTGTAAGGCAAGAAAGAGGAAAGTTAGCGAAAACAGTCATGAAAGCAGTTGAAGAACAAAGCGTTAATGGTTAAACTTACTGCGGGAGGGGGACGTTCGCCGGTGAACGGCTTCAATCCCCAAGCCCAGTCCTCAGGCATCTCCGTCTTGAAGATAGCTCGGACACGTTTAAAAATGAGATAATTGTCCAGCTCCACGGTCGAGACTCGGTTAGGGTCAAGAGGACCGCTCATGTAGCAGAGTTTGTGCGTCCTTTTCTGGAATGGGCAAATTCGGCTACTGATGAAAGTAGCCATCAAATCCTCGCCGCGTAACCCGGCACGGATCAGCTCCTTAAGCCGAGTCTCAAAAGTCTCGGCCAAGACGTGACTCCTCCTCGGATTATAAGTCCAATTCACCTTGGAGGGCGTACCAATGGAGAAGGCAGGGAGCCGAATCTTGTCCTCCGTTCCTGTGTTCTTGACATAGAAGAAGGACTTGTGCCACTTCTTGCATGACTCTAGCCCCGTGACGCGAGGAAACACGGACTTCCTCCGAGGTGTAATGGACGCTGCACCACATTGAGTAAGCAGTTTCTCGGAAGGGTGCAAAGACTTGTCAGGGACAACGTTAGAACGAATCTGGAAGAACTTCGACCAGACATGCACATGACCATAGGTCAAGTACCCTCCAAGGCAGAGATAAAAGCAGAGAGAGAGGCGATGGCATTCGCAGGAAGATGATGCGGCTGAAGGCCGAAGTAGTCAAGAAATTCCGTAGCAAAATCGCTAAGAGGGAGACCAAAGCCGCGCGAGAAGTGCGACATGAAAACTACGAACTCGCCCTCCCTAACGTCCGGCGAGGACTCGCTCCCGAGTAAGCGACAGGAGACCTCAGCGGGAATCCTTCGAGTCCGGATAAGCCACTCGATTTCACGGCGAGTAACGGAGGAGCCCTGCCCCACTCGCCAGTCAGTCAGGCCAGCGTCGTCATCCTCTATCAGAGCACCACTGAAGGAGCTAGACATGGGCTCGCCAGAGAAATCAGCAGAGGAAGAACTAGCGGCGGAGGAAAGTTTAGAATTACGGGGCCCCGTCGTAATTCTACACAGAAACGGCGGAGGAGCAGCAAAGGGGAAACAGAGGAATCTAGGGGAAAACCTAGGCAATGGGACCGGAAAGAACTCACCGGCGACGACGCCGGAGCTAGCGAACGAGGACGAGGCAGACGGAGCAGCACGGTGGAGTCCTCGTCGTCGGAGATTCAGATGAACGCACGGCGGCGGAGCCGCGAACGGACGCGGAAGCGAGAGGAAGAAGAAGGGCGCAGGCGAGCGAAAAGGGGAAAGTGAATTCCCAAGCACCGCGCCCCTCTTTATAACCGAGCCGCCTACGAGGTAGTGGGATCGTGGGTGTGGCGGTTGATCGTGTAGATCATGTACACCGCATGATTGCACGTCGCTGAGCAGAACCGCACCAAGGACCACACGGTGGCAAAGGAGGTCACGATCCCCGACGGAAACGGCGCACGAGGCGTCCTGCAGCCGGCCGCGGCGAGCATAGCAAGAATCGAGCCGTAATCAATCTGTAGAGGAACAAAAACTAGAGAAGCAATGATGGGGATGACCGTGGGGAAGGCGACGCTAGAAGATACGATGATACCTCGAGCGAAAGAGATAACTTCGGAAACATCGTAGAGCAGTATCATAAAACGTCTGGCCCGGCCGAGGTTGTCGGCAGGGCCATATCAGCTTCGGGGACTAATGTTGGGGAGGTAACCCCGGATAGGGTAAGGACGGAGAAAGACGAAAGGATGTTCCCCGTCTAATTTCCGAGTTATAGTCTGAGTCGGCCGAATCTTGTAGAGGTCGGCCGAGATAGGGAAGGGCAGGACCTCAATAGTAATGGCAAGGCATTACCCGGACGAGATATTGCGTAAGTCGGCCGGGTTAGCCCGAGTAATCTTAATGCAGGTGAAGGTCAAGCCGAGTTACGCGAGGAAGGGCCGAATGATATGAAGCTTGCAGGAGAAGGAGAAGCCTAAAGTCAAACTCTAGCCGCAGGCTAGAGAGAATCTGAGCAGAGCCAAGCGCAAGAGACAAATGTGCGTAAGCAGGGAGGCGTAAGGAGGTCACAGAGGTGATGCCCGAGCCCGAGGCACGCAGGAGGGGCCCTCTGGAACCTTGCCGTCATTAGAAGGGCGACAGGGAAAGGAGGGCGCCGAACTACTATATTGGGACAAGCATATTCCTCGAATATGCTTGCCACGTCAGCCCTAAAGGAACCCAAGGCTCTCCTTTATAAGGGGAGGCTTGGACCCTGAGGAGGGGATCGGCTCATTTAGTACCGTTAGGCTGGTAAAGTTCTCCTTTTCTCCTTGTATACAGCTCAAGGAGCACTTGTAGCCCAAGGAAGGAGAAATAAAGATCTTTGCCTTTGCCTTCTGTGTGTAGCATCAACTGCATCTTCCCTCCCCGGATCCCTCTGGCATCCATTGGCCCCAAACTTTAGCCTACCCATGGCATCTGCCGTGCCACCACCACGACACGGGTCCATATTACAAACATTCACACATTATTATTACAATACCAGAAGTTCAAGACTTCAAAAGGATTCAACTTACAAACCAAAATATGAAGTGTTTTAGCGGAATTTAAAAGTAGCAACTCCAACTAGGAGTTGAGCTCAGCAGCTTATTCTATAGAGTTCATGCTGCTCGGCTCCGTCGGTTACTACTAACTAGGATACTTAGTTGGACTCGTTATCATCGACACCATAGCGTATTTCGTAATCCACTCCTTCAACACCTCCTGACAGGTCAGGCTCCTCGTAGAACACATCTTCTTGGCATTCAGCTGCATACATTGGCACGTCTTCGGGATTCTCAGAGTCTAAGCAAGGGATCAAAGGAAAGGATGAGTAATAGCGTTACCCAACAAGTTCATTATATGCAAGGTGGGAAGTTTGATGCTCTAACTACCACCTCGGACTATAAGTACTTGGCACTATGCAGTTTTTGTAAATCTTTCTTAAAAGATTGATTTTATTATGAAAATCTATGACCATCAGCCTTCACAGGTTGACTAGAACTTTTATGGAGTTCCTTTCCTGCCACGTTCACAGCTCCTTCCTGGAACAGGGACTAACAAGTTATAATTCTTACACTCTACATAGGCGCGTTACTTTACCCATGAGAGATCAACTCCTTGTTGCACAACCGTATTGGAATTATGCCCTAGAGGCAATAAAAAAGATGTTATTATTATAATTCTTGTTCATGATAATGTTTATATTCCATGCTAGAATTGTATTAAGCGGAAACTTTAATACTTGTGTGGTTTGTGAACAACACCGTGTCCCTAGTACGCCTCTATGGACTAGCTCATTGATCAATGATGGTTAAGGTTTCCTAACCATAGACATGAGTTGTCAATTGATAATGAGATCATATCATTGGGAGAATGATATGATGGATGACCAAACTAAGCGAAGCAATTAGATCGTGTCATCGTGTTCGTCTTTGCGAAGCTTTTCTTATGTCAAATATTGTATTCCTTAGACCATGAGATAATACAACTCCCTGGTATCGGAAGAAAGCTTTGAGGTCATCAAACGTCATCCCATGAGAGGGTGATCATAAAGGTGTCTCTCAGGTGATCGGAAAGTATCTGTTGGGTTGTATGTATCGAGATGGAATTTGTCCCTCCCAAGTCGGAGAGATATACTTCGGGCCCACTCGGTAATAGATATCAACACCGCTTGCAAGCATGTGGTTAAGGAGTTAATCACAAAGTGATATCGGATTACGGAGCAGTAAAGTACTTCTTGTGAACAAGATTGAACTAGGTATGACGGTGCAAGCGATCGAATCTCGGGCAAGTAAAATATCGCGAGACGAAGGGAATATATATGGGATTGATTGAATCCTGGCATCGTGGTTCATCCAATATGATCATCGATGAATGTGTGGGATTCAATATGGGTTTCCAGACCCCGTTGTTGATTATTGATAGAAGATCATATGCGCATATTCTCGAACCCGAGGTCACACATAACGTGTCTCGACGCTAGGATAGATTGGATAATTGGTTTATGAGTTTTTGTTGGTCTCGGATGGGATCCGGGACATCACGAGAGGTTCCGGAGTGGTCCGGAGAATAAGATTCATATAAGGCAGTGCAGTTTTTGGAGTTCGGAATTGTTCCGGGTTAATCGGTATTGTACCGGAAGCTTCTAGAACCTTCCGGGAGGGGGCATGGGCCATTGGGCCAGGGGCACAAGGCCCCATAGGGCCCAGCCGGCCAAGAGAGGTTTAAACTCTAGATAGAGCTTCTAGAAGGGGGGGGTTCCTTGCCCCCCACTCTTCCTCCTTGGGGCCGCCTTGGCTTGGGAGGGCTGGGGTTGCCCACCCCTCTATATATAGAGGGCTGGGGGCGCACCAACCCCCTACACCTTCCCCTCCAACCCTAGCCGCCCTTCTGCCCTCCTCTCTCCCTCCCGACTGCTTGTAGGCGAAGCCCTGCTGCAGAAATTCTCCACCAATTGCACCGCGCCGTCGTGTTGTAGATCCAACCCATCTATCCACCATACTTGCTGGACCAAGGAAGGAGGAGACATTGAGGTGCTGCACGTGTGCATCTCACGGAGGCACCGCCACTTGTGGTGCTAGATCGGATCGGATCGCGAGGAGGAGAAGCGAGTACGACTACATCACCCACGTTCCGACGAACGTTCCGCTGTGTGAATCTTCAAGGGTATGAAGATCTAATCCAATCTATCTTGTTTTTTGCATCTCCTAGATTTGATCTTGGCTTTCCCTCTGTTCGCATCCGTAGAAAATTTTGATTTACTATGCCGCGAAACCCTTTAGTGGTATCAGAGCTAGATCTATGCGTAGATGTGTTTCACGAGTAGAACGCAACATGGTTGTTGCGGGCGTTGATGTTTTCTGTTGCAAGCCTCTTGTTTGTGTTCTTCTTATGACGCGGGATAGTGAGATTGAAGCGGTCCAGGCCAACCTTACGCGACGTCGTTCGCGAGACCGGCTCCACTTGGCGTGTGGCTTGTTCCACACATGCGGTGGTGGATGCCGGTTTCTCTCACTATAGTTGTCATGGGATTAACATCGAGTTTGGCAACCATAATATCACCGTTGTGGCTTTCGTAGGTAAGAATCGTTCTTAGCATCTACTCCCATAAGCCACGTAAAACATGCAACAACAAAGTAGAGGCGTCTAACTTGTTTTTGCAGGAGTGTTTTACGTGATATGGTATGGCCCAAGATGTGATGTGTATATTGTATGCGATGATCATGTTTTGTAATGTTTCACGACTTGCATGTCGATGAGTACACAACCGGCAGAGCCATATGGTTGTCTTTATAATTGTGTATGACCTGAGTCAACTTCTTATACGCCATGTAATAGCTTTACTTTATCGCTAAGTAGTTAGCAATAGTTGTAGTTGCTATTCGTGGTGGAGGCAATCATGGTGGAGTGATGGAGATCATGCGGAACGCACAAGATGGAGATCATTATGGAAGATTGGCTATACCATGTCACATAAAGTTATATGCATGTGATGTTTATCCTTTTATGTATCTTATTATGCTTAGATCATGACGGTAGCATTATAAGATGATTCCTCACTTAAAGATCAAGATAAAACTGTGTTCTCCCCAAGTATGCACCGCTATGAAAGTTCGTCGTGTCCAAGCATCACGTGATGATCGGGTGTTATAGACTCTACGCCACATACAAGGTGCAAGCCAGTTTTGCACACGCGGAAATACTTGGGTCTAACTTGAGCCTAGCATGTAGACATGGCCTCGGAACACAAGAACCGAAAGGTTAAGCATGAGCCATATGAATGATATGATCGACACTTCGTTGTCCACCATTGAAACCACATCTCTTCTCGTGATGATCGGATTAGGTGTGGTGAATTTGGATCGTGTTCACTAAACAACTTGAGGGATGTTGAATTTAGTGGGAGTTCATCTAGTAATTTGATTAAGTTGAACTATTTATCATGAACATAGTCTAAATTGTACTTGCAAATACTGTAGATCACATGGCCAAGTCCAACTTCAACTTCAACGTTTTTGCTGAGATAGAAAAGCTTAGAAACAATGGGTCTAACTTCAGCAAATGGTTCCATTAGAGAATCATTCTCTGGCGGACAAAGGACTATGTCCTTGAGAAAGCGCTAGGTGACGCCATATAGATGCATGGCTGATGAAAAAGCTGTTTATCGATCGGCATAAGGATGATTATGATTTGATTAAGATCGCCATGTTGTATGCTATGGAATCGGATCTTCAAAATCATTTTGAGGAGTTCAGGGCCCTTTGAGATTCTCGAGGAGCTGAAAACATGTTTGGACTCAAGCCCGCTCGAGAGATATGAGATCTCTAAGAAATTCTTTAACTACAATATAGAGGAAGGGAGTTCCGTTAGTGAGCACGCCATTGAAATGACTGGCTACACTCAACGCCTTGAGCAACTGGACTGCAAGATTCTAGAGGAGCTCAAGATTGACACTCCTAGCTACAAAAGTTTTGTAGTTGATCACAATCAGATTGGTTCCACTGATATGATCACTAAGCTCTTTGCTAAGATGAAAGTAGCGGAGGTGAACATCAAAAAGAATAATCATGTGTTGATGGTCAACAAGCCCCCCACCTTCAAGAAAGGCGGCGGCAAGCGCGTTGCCCCTGCTGAGAAGAAGCTCAAGTCTGGTCCTAAACCGGACACTGAGTGCTTCTATTGCAAGGACAAGGGTCACTGGAAGCGCAACTGTCCGAAGTACTTAGCGGACAAGAAGGCTGGCACCATCAAAGGTATATTTGATATACATGTTATTGATGTTTTCCTTACTATCCCTCGTTGTAGTGCCTGGGTATTTGATACCGGTTCAGTTGCTAATATTTGTAACTCGAAACAGGAGCTACGGAATAGCGGCTGCTTGCGAGTGATGAGGTGACGATCTTGGCGTTGCAGCGGATCAAGAGTTGATGTGATGGCCGTCGGCACGATCTCCTTAGTTTTACCTTCGGGATTAGTTTTAAACCTTAATAAGTGTTATTATGTGCCTGCGTTGAGCATGAACATTATTTCTGGATCTTGTTTATTGCAAGACGGTTATTCATTTAAATCGGAGAATAATGGTTGTTATTTATATGAGTAACATCTTTTATGGTCATGCACCTATTGTGAATAGTTTATTTCTTCTAAATCTCGAAAGGGATGAAACACACATCCATAACATTGAGGCTAAGAGATGCAAAGTAGATAGTGATAATACTACTTATTTGTGGCACTGTCGTCTAGGTCATATTGGTGTAAAGCGCATGAAGAAACTCCATTCTGATGGACTTTTGGAGTCTCTTGATTTTGAATCATTTGACACATGCGAACCATGCCTCGTGGGCAAGATGATCAAAACCACGTTCTCCGATATGATGGAGCGAGCAACAGACTTGTTGGAAATCATACATACCGATGTATGCGGACCGATGAGTGTTTCGACGCGCGGTGGATATCGCTATTTTCTCACTTTTATCGATGACTTAAGTAGATATGGGTATATCTATTTAATGAAACATAAATCTGAAACGTTTGAACAGTTCAAAGAATTTCAGAATGAAGTGGAGAACCATCGTAACAGAAAGATTAAGTTTCTACGATCCGATCGTGGAGGTGAATATTTGAGTTATGATTTTCTCATGCATCTTAAAGCAAGTGGAATCATTTCACAACTCACGCCACCCGGAACACCACAACGCAATGGTGTGTCTGAATGCCGGAATCGAACCCTATTAGAGATGGTCCGATCAATGATGTCTCTTACTGATTTGCCGTTATCATTTTGGGGTTATGCATTAGAAACCGCTGCATTCACTTTAAATAGGGCTCCATCTAAATCCGTTGAGACGACACCGTATGAACTGTGGTTTGGTGCTAAACCTAAGTTGTCGTTTCTTAAAGTTTGGGGATGCGAAGCTTATGTCAAGAAGTTGATGCTGGACAAGCTCGAACCCAAAGCGGAGAAATGCGTCTTCATAGGATACCCTAAGGAAACTATTGGGTACACCTTCTATCACAGAACCGAAGGCAAAGTGTTTATGCAGAAACGGTTCCTTTCTTGAGAAGGAGTTTCTCTCGAAAGAAGTGAGTGGGAGGAAAGTAGAGCTAGGCGAGGTTATTGAACCTTCTCTTGAATTGGAGAGTAGCGCAGCACCTGAAATTGTTCGATGCACTTTGCACCAACAATAGAGGAAGCTAATGACAAGGATCATGAAGCTTGGACGATCTTGCTCTTGAGCGTCGCAGTCGACAAGGTCACGTGCCCCTCTGAGTGGTACGGCAACCTGTCTTATTTGTCTTGTTAGTAGAAGACAGTGAACCTACGAACTATGAGGAAGCGATGATGATCCCAGACTCTGAGAAATGGCTAGAAGCCATGAAATCCGAATTGGGATCCATGAGCGAAAACCAAATATGGACTTTGGTGGACCCTCCTAGTGACCGAAAGGCCGTTGAGTGCAAATGGATCTTCAAGAAGAAAACGGACGCGGATGGTAATGTTACCGTCTATAAAGCACGTCTTGTCACGAAAGGTTTTCGACAAGTTCAAGGTGTTGACTACGATGAGACTTTCTCTCCCGTAGCGATGTTTAAGTCCATTCGGGTTTTATTAGCAATTGTTGTGTTTCATGATTATGAAATATGGCAGATGGATGTCAAGACTGCGTTCCTCAATGGCAACATTGATGAAGAGTTGTATATGATGCAACCCGAAGGTTTTGTCGATCCTAAGGATGCTGATAAAGTATGCAAACTTCAGCGTTCCATTTATGGACTGAAGCAAGCATCTCGGAGTTGGAACCTTCGTTTTGATAAAGTGATCAAGAGCTTTGGATTTGTTCCAAATTGCTATGAAGCTTGCATCTACAAGAAAGTGAGTGGGATCTCGGTGACATTTCTGGTACTATATGTGGATGACATATTGATTATTGGAAATGACATCAACATGCTTAACGATGTGAAGAGTTATTTGAACAAGTATTTTTCAATGAAAGACCTAGGTGAAGCTGCTTATATATTGGGCATCAAAATCTATAGAGATAGACAAAGACGCCTGATAGCTTTAAGCCAGAGTACATACCTAGACAAAGTTACGAAAAGGTTCGAATGGATAAGGAAAAGAAAGGTTCAATTGCCTATGTTGTCGGGTAAGATATTGAGCAAGGCTCGGTGTCCATTCTGATGAAATGATAGGGAAGCTATGAGCAAAGTGCCTTATGCCTCGTCCATAGGTTCGATCATGTATGCCATGCTGTGTACTAGACCGAATGTGTCCAATGCTCTTAGTTTGACGAGATATCGAGTGATCGAGTGGAACCTTTGGACAGCCGTGAAGAACATCCTAAAGTACCTAAATAGGACTAAAGAAATGTTCTTAGTCTATGGGGGTGATGAACAACTCGTCGTAAAAGGTTACGTCGATGCTAGTTTTGACACCGACAAGGATGATTCTAAATCTCAGACAGGATACGTGTATATTTTGAATGGAGGAGTGAAATTTGGAGAAGGCAAGCAAAGCGTGATCACGGGATCTGATGAAAGCGAGAATACATGGCTGCTACGAAGCGTCAAGTGAAGGAGTTTGGATCAGGATCTTCATCATCGAGCTTGGCGTGGTTCCAAGTGCATTGGACCTTTGGAGATATTGTGTGACAACACTGGCGCCATAGCACTCGCTAAGGAACCAAGATATCATCCAAAGACCAAGCATATCAACCGCAAGTTTCATATAATCCGAGATTATATAGCAGATGGAGATCTGAAGATTAGCAAAGTACATATAGATCTGAATGTCGCAGATCCATTGACTAAACCTCTTCCACGTGTAAAACATGATCAGCACCTTAGTGCCATGGGTGTGAGATTGTTGCCAAATGTAAACTAGATTATTGACTCTAGTGCAAGTGGGAGACTATTGGAATTATGCCCTAGAGGCAATAATAAAGATGTTATTATTATAATTCTTGTTCATGATAATGTTTATATTCCATGCTAGAATTGTATTAAGCGGAAACTTTAATACTTGTGTGGTTTGTGAACAACACCGTGTCCCTAGTACGCCTCTATGGACTGGCTCATTGATCAATGATGGTTAAGGTTTCCTAACCATAGACATGAGTTGTCAATTGATAATGAGATCATATCATTGGGAGAATGATATGATGGACAGACCCAAACTAAGCGAAGCAATTAGATCGTGTCATCGTGTTCGTCTTTGCGAAGCTTTTCTTATGTCAAATATTGTATTCCTTAGACCATGAGATAATACAACTCCCTAGTATCGGAAGAAAGCTTTGAGGTCATCAAACGTCATCCCATGAGAGGGTGATCATAAAGGTGTCTCTCAGGTGATCGGAAAGTATCTGTTGGGTTGTATGTATCGAGATGGGATTTGTCCCTCCCAAGTCGGAGATATACTTGGGCCCACTCGGTGTCGATATCAACACCGCTTGCAAGCATGTGGTTAAGGAGTTAATCACAAAGTGATATCGGATTACGGAACGAGTAAAGTACTTGCTGTGAGCGAGATTGAACTAGGTATGGCGGTCGACGATCGAATCTCGGGCAAGTAAAATATCGCGTGACGAAGGGAATATATATGTGGGATTGATTGAATCCTGGCATCGTGGTTCATCCGATATGATCATTGATGAGTATGTGGGAGTCAATATGGGTTTCGGACCCTGTTGATTATTGATAGAAGATCATATGCGCATATTCTCGAACCCGAGGTCACACATAACGTGTCTCGACGCTAGGATAGATTGGATAATTGGTTTATGAGTTTTTGTTCGAGTCTCGGATGGGATCCGGGACATCACGAGAGGTTCCGGAGTGGTCGGAGAATAAGATTCATATAAGGCGTGCAGTTTTTGGAGTTCGGAATTGTTGGGTTAATCGGTATTGTCTGGAAGCTTCTAGAACCTTCGGAAGGGACCAACGTGGCCACACCTTCCGGGAGGGGGCATGGGCCTATGAGTGAGTGCCCTGTCCGCATTGGGCCAGGGTCACAAGGCCCCATAGGGCCCAGCCGGCCAAGAGAGGTTTAAACTCTAGATAGAGCTTCTAGAAGGGGGGGTTTCCTTGCCCCCCACTCTTCCTCCTTGGGGCTGCCGGCCTTGGCTTGGGGGAGGGGCTAGGGCTGCGCCCACCCCTCTATATATAGAGTGCTGGGGGCGCACCAACCCCCTACACCTTCCCCTCCAACCCTAGCCGCCCTGCTGCCCTCCTCTCTCCCTCCCTCGCTTGTGGCGAAGCCCTGCTGCAGAAATTCTCCACCAATTGCACCGCGCCGTCGCGTTGTAGATCCAACCCATCTCTCCACCATACTTGCTGGACCAAGGAAGGAGGAGACGTCAAGGTGCTGCACGTGTGCATCTCACGGAGGCACCGCCACTTGTGGTGCTAGATCGGATCGGATAGCGAGGAGGAGAAGCGAGTACGACTCCATCACCCACGTTCCGACGAATGTTCCGCTGTGTGAATCTTCAAGGGTATTAAGATCTAATCCAATCTCTCTTGTTGTTTGCATCTCCTAGATTAGATCTTGGCCTTCCCTCTGTTCGCATCCGTAGAAAATTTTGATTTACTATGCCGCGAAACCCTTCAAACCGGGCGTACTTTTTCGTCCACAATTCCATGATGTGGGGCCTAGTAGTTGGTCAAGCCAATCACTGCCCCCTTCGCGACCTCGCATGCCTACTTGGTGTACACCATGCCCACATATTGAATTGCGGCAATGGTTTGTACATACCGTTAGATGCCAGAAGTATCGTGGGACGTTGAGGGTTCCCACCCATATGCTGCATATCCTCTATGAATTACCAATTAATATGCACACTACAAGGATAACAGCCACGACCAGCACATCTGGCTACATGCGAGAGGAAGAAGATATAGCTGACTTCTCTGTCCCATTCCAAATCTCATGGCTAACGCGTAATATACGAAGCTAGAATCACTGATGTCAGGGGTTATTAAGTCCCAAATTGATCATCATTGTTGCAAATAGAACCCTAAGTTCTATTGGTCCAATATATCATCACTTAGGATGATATCTATGATTTCTTTATTTGTGAAAATAATATTTTCTTTCTTTGGAGTATATATGATAACACACAATTTGCAAATACTTTGATAAAGACTCTTCAAAGGATATGAGCAAGTGATAAACTTGCCTTGTGATTGCAAGGTAGTGAAGTCGGATGCTTGCACTGGACCTTGAGCTTCTATGTCTACAAAAACATCATTATTTCCCAGTAAGGACAATATTTAAAATAGCAAAATGATTATGCAAAGTAATGTAATGCATCATTTAGCTTTATATGTATTCTCCCCCATTTATTTAAATTATAAAAATTCTTTTAATAATAAAGAATTTATAAATATTAGTTTTTAATATTTATTGAATATTGTATTCTTTTATTTTATTTCAATTTATTTGCATTTTATTTACTTAATAATTCCTTTAAGAATTATCATTAAATACCAAAAAATGATATTAAATATTTGTTTAGTATTTTTTTAAAATACTACAATATTAATATATAATTAAAGTGATTTTTATTTATTTTTATCATCTTTCAATAATTTTGTAAAATTCCATAAGGATTAAATATATTACAAATTTCTTAATAAAATTTATATGTCTAAAATTTTATTTCTTAATTTATTTGGATAGTTTGGATTATTGTGAATCCAAAAATATTTTATTTATATTTTTTGGATTTTTATTTTATTTTCTAGAATTTATTTAAGTTCAGGGGCATTTTGGTCTTTTCCTATTTATTAAAAATGGCCTTTTAGGTAAATGGGTTGCCTGTTTGGTTTATTGGGCCCTGGTGGCCCAATAGGATAGAACCAAAACCACACCCCGAAGGGGTTTTGGCCCAGTCCAGCCCACTCCCTCTGTCACTCGCTCGACCTTATCCTTCTCTTCTCCTCCTCGACCCCGTGGTCGATGGCGCCGATGCCGTGCTCTGCTCGCCGTCGTGGTCCTCCCTGGCCGCTGTCGTGATGCAGGGCGAGGTTGTCGACCACGCGCTACCCTTGTGTCCAATTCGATTTGGCTATGGAGCTTTCTCGTGGCTAAACTAGCCTCATCCCGAACCCTAGGGTTTGGGGTGATGTGGTTGATGTCACTGCCATTGATGTGGTGTGCTGTGGTGGTGCTCCTCGCCTCCAGGCATGGCTATGGTCGCTGTCATGGCGTTGTGTGGGTCGCAGCGCCCCCTGGGGGTGCTCCCCATGCCGCCGTGTTCGTCGGCCTTCTCTGCTTCCTCTTCTATTCTTCAGCGAGGACCATAGGTAAGTTGTTCCTCTCCCCCTTGTGCTCTCTGTGCTAGGCCATCCCATGCTAAATGTTGGTAGTGGCCATTCCTGGCTAGTGTCATATCCTGATTAGGATTATTTGTTCTGCTTAGGTTCAAATCCCTCTGTTAATTGAATATCTGATGAGTTGGATCATGTATTGATGATCCTTAAACCTGTTGAGTGGTGACTTGCTGTGGATTACTGCTGATGGTTAGCTTTGATGATGCTAGTGGCTTATCAACTAGGTCCCATCGTTAACTTTGATATGGTTCAGATGATAAGGTTGCTTTGGAATTGTTGTTTGTAGATTCTAGTGGTTTGAGAGCTCATCACTAACATTACTTAGGTGCTGATAGTGAGCTCTGAGTGATGAGGTCACTGTATATTGAGTTATTGGCTTATAGATTCATATAAAGTTTGAGATCAAATGGTCTATTACAAGGATGATATATATATATGAATATTCCTGGTTATGATTCCTATGATTAAGAACAGGAAAATGATTTATAGTTGGTTGGTTGTATCTGTGAAGATTGGATGCTTAACCTTCTTAGTTCGGAATTGTTCTTGTGACACCAATCAAATATGGCACACAAGACTAGATTCTATTACTTAGCTTGGTTTTGTTCAAGCTTAAGATGAGTTTGGCATTAAAGATAAGTAGAAACTTCTTTCCTTAAATCCCTAAGACCTATGATGTCGGTCTGAGGTTTAGGGATTAGACCCTTCTCTTATTAGTTCTCATGGATTACTTCTGGTAGTGATACCAGCTATTGATTCCTGAGTTAAAGTTTGGGGGAAAAACGATTTGTAGGCTTGATGAATTATATGAATTCATAAGATAAATTTCTAGGGTGCTACTCCTATTTAAGAGGTGTGCCTAGAAGTTTAGATTTTTGGCTATATTCGTTCTTGAAATTTAAGTTGTAGCCTGATAACTAGGATCAATGATGTTGCCCTAAGATCCTAGGTAGATCTATATAGTTTTCTGGTTGCTTTAATATTTAAACTTCAATGATGGATTCATCCCACTTGGGTGTTTTTATGAGAAGTGGAGTATGAGACGACTCATAAATATTTGTCTAACTTAGGCAGATAGATTATGTGATGGTCTGTTACTACTCACCACACTTGGTTGTTGTTGATCTTGTGGCTAGCTTGATCTGGTGCTCCGCTTGGTACTTCCAGTTTCTGGCTTATCCTTGATCTAGCCCTCCACCTCCTGGTCCTAGTGGCTTGATCTTGTCCTTGCTATCCACATGTTCTACCCCCTCCTTATGTCACCATCTTGGTGAGATGATCCAGGGTTTTGATTGGTGTGATCTTGCTTGGCTTTGATTTGGTTTAGCTGAGCTGCTGTTCTTGGTGTGTATGAACAAGAAAATGGTGTGGGGATGCTTCCCACGGCTGTGTTGATAGTTTTGTGTGTGTGGAGTTGTTGTTGTGGTGATGACAGCACACACCATGCAGTTTGGTGTGTGTGATGCCTATGTGCCTGCTGCACACCCTGTGGATATGCTCTGGTTATGAGGTTACCTTTACCTAGTTATATTTTACTTGGCTGGTAAAACTTGCCCCTCCTTGCTGTTTATTGGCTTATGGCTTGAAATTTTGAAAGATATATTCTTTCATATTGGTGAAACTTGCCCCTTAAAAGATTACTCCATGATGAACCTTGAACAGTGCACTTCACTGACAAATCTGAGATTAAAATAATTCTAATCCTTAACTTTCTTTCTTTTTTTAGTATTTTGCAGGTACCAGACTTGAAGATCAAGACTTTAGTTTAGGTTTTCTTTTCTTTATAGAATAGTCACTTGTAGTATTTATTTTATTCTTTTGTAATTTTATTTTTATTCTTTTGTAATAAAGATTGTACTATTATTCAACAAATAAAGATTCTTCTTTTGTTTCATGTACTATTGTAAAGATTCCAATAGGTTACATTTTGGTAACTCATTTATTGAATAAGTTAATATTCATTTTATTGATTAATTTATTTCATTTAAAATTTGAGTTATTAATTGTTAACCCTTGATTAAATCAAATACTCAAACCTAATTCTAAATCCTTCTACATTATAAATCCAACATTCAAATTTAAATTCAAATTTCATTTCCCAAAACACACTAATCCACAAAGATCATATCAAAGTCTATAACAATCATCCTTCAAGACTATACCTAATCTCAGAGCATGAAAGAAACTTTGATCACTTTAGGTTTTTATTTGGCGAAAAATTTACCCATATTTTTTCAGATGAATGCATGCAATATCACAGATTCCTAAATCTACCCTTCGTTGGTTTCTAAATGCTGGGATGTTACAAAGTGGGAGAATGTTAGGTTGATCCCCACTCCGTCTCGCGTCCAACGGCTCGAACGGGCCTTGACTCGCGCCATGATCGGAGGCGCTCAACTGGACACATGTTGGTGGGTCCTTGTCACCACGCTATAAAGAGAGGTGGGGGCTGGAGGCACGGATTACGAGGTTTGTCGCGTTGCCACGGCCCCACGATATTCCCTACCGATCTGGGGTTAGCGTGAGCGATGGGAAGCACCCATGGCCACCGGCTCGAGTTCATCAAGCAAAAAGCATGTATACAAAACCCTATCCCTCTTGGATCTTCTTCTCCCTCTCAGTATCTTCTCAAGATTATGAACAGAGAAAGTCTATGGTGATTGTCTAGGCTAGGTGATCCTATAGCGGTTTTAACAGTGGGCTCCTGCCCGCGGGCGGCGTGTGTCAGGCGGTCGGAGAACGTACACGCAGAGGCACCCCTATCGTTTCAGCCGCCGGGAGGCTGCACGTACGTCCCTGACGACGACAAGCGGGAGACACGACGCCGCCAGCAGGAGAAAGGCTCTGTGCCATCGCGTCGATCGGGAGAACACGGGAGGAGTCAACGGTTAAAATAGGAACTAAAATAATGGTAAGAACTGTCAGGCCGGGCAACGTACTGGCGCCGTCTCTGTCTCGGAGGGACAGGCAGGCGGCTGCCGGCCGCGTGGTAGCTTTGCTGTGCATGCCCTGCACCCCCTTTGTTTGGCTTTTGCTTTCCCGATGATCCAAAAAGCCTGGGACGTTTTCTTTGCCACGACGCTTTGCGAGGGGCAACGTGCCGACGCCGCACCATAAATTTCCATTGGCATTCCAAGCAGACCGATCGATCAGTAGGGACTGGGGAGGGGCCATAGCTAGCCTTTTGTTCCGTACGGCATGCTACATCGCCCTACACTACAACGATGCTACATCGGCGCATTATGTTCGTTGTACACCTCCAGAGAAAAAAGTGGGAATTCACTGTACCGAGTTTTTTTTAGAAAAAAAGAAATATAACCCGGCCGCCGCATCCACACAACCTTTTATTAACGGATTCAAAACATCAGAGTATTACAATTTAAGGATTGCTCAAAGTTGATACATAAATCAACCGCGAAAAAGGAAGTAGAGACTACCAAACAATACAGTCAGGCCCGGCCCTGAGCCGGTGCAACCAGTGCACCCACACAGGGCCTCGCGTGCAAGGGGCCCCAACCCAGGTATATGTCAGTCAACGTATAGGTCTATTTATTCAGAAAAAATAGACCGAGAAATTAGCGCTTTAGGCCTTTTACCTGCTAGCTACGCGCACGCCTGTGATCGAGCGCCTCCTTCTTCTTCTCTTCTCACCTCACGGTCTCGCCTCCTCGTCTCCCTCCACAATCATGACGTACCGGTCTTCGTTGTGATTTCTGGCCTTTCCCAAAATAAATGGAGGAGGCCCCGATTTGTTGATTCCCTACGAATTTTGTCATCAATTTCATCTTATTTGGCAAGTAAATCCCTTTTCTATAAATCTCGCGAGTTTATCCTCTCTTATTTTCTTCGTCCTGTTCGAATTCAGCGAGTATTCTCCTAATTCCTAAATCCTCCATATGCTTGTTTAACCTCTCAACTTGACTGCAAGGGGAATGACAAGAGGATTAGCGGATTGCCCGCAGACATCGCCCATCACCCGGTCGGACTGTCAGTGCACGCCAGCAAGGCGGTTCCTAGTGGCTAGTGCTAACTCGTTTCGTTCTGTACAAGACAAACTCACGACAGGGAGCAAGCAACCGACTCAGCTTCAATCCTCTCCTTGACTACGTGCAGGTAATTTTGTTTCAATCGCATGCCCTAATTTGTTTATTATCTGTGTGCTATAATGTCTCAATAGGGATCCATCAATAAATTCTAAGGACAAATCTGAATTCTTCTAGTATTTGCTGGCTCTAGCAATTGATGAATACGGTTCATTGACTCTTCGTATGAGTTCGAGTGTACAGTACATTCTTAGGTTGAGATCTATTTTCTCGTAAAATATAGTCTTTTCTGAATTGAGCATTGTGACAAATAAGAAAATGAGTACTTTATGTTAAGTAATGTACTCTCTTCGTCCCAAAATAGATGTCTCAGATTTGTCAAAATTTGAATAAATCTAGACACTATTTAGTATAAAGATTTATCCAAATTTTAACAAATCTAAGATATCTATTTTAAGACGGAGAGAGTACTATGTATCTACTGAGATTAAAAGGAAATATTTCTACTTTATGTTGATTTTAAAATACTGCACAAAGGACCCACTTTGTCGTCTTGCACAGGGCCCCTGGCATGTCAGGGCCGGCCCTGAATACAGTAAACATCATGTAGTTTACTAAAAATTATGAGCCATAATGACTAAAGATATGGCGAGCGACCGTCAAAACCTAGCTGCATCCAGTAGCCATAATATCCCGCTGGTCGAGCGGTTGGAGAAAACCTTATAGTTATATCCAATGTGACACCATATGAATAACCTGTAATTCTTTTTTTATTTTGTTAAAATAATATTATTTCGGTATCTCTAGATAGACCAACATAAGGCTAAAACACCAGTGTGGATAATAGGCATAGATCCTTTGTCCATTTCGTGAAACCAGTTTTCAAACATATTTGATATATTAGTTGGTGGAGGTAGATTTTAAGCAAGATTGGCAATGCCCTACAATAGGCGAGCAAAAAGGCAAAATATAAAAATTGCTTTATGGGTTCCCGTGACCCATAGAAATAACGCTTTGTATACCCTATCTAATTCCTTTTATGCGGGTTGTCCCTTTGTAAGAAGTACTTTGTTATTCAGGAATCACATAAATATTTTAATCTTGACTAGATTTTTAATTTTTAAAAATATTTTTTAAAGAATACTGACCATTTGTGTAAGGTCTTCATACATGGACTTCACCGAGAACACTCCAGATGTTGTTAAGTTCCACAAAATCTTACTTTCATTTTTAGTCCTACGTTCTTTTTTGTGTGGAAGTGTTCTTCCTAAGTTATTACGTATAGAAAAGGGTTCTAGTACATGTTGATTTTTGTATGGAATTTAGTCACTAGAACCCAATCCATGCGAATTTGGATAGTACATTCTTTTAATCGATATGATGCTTATATGAAAGAAAATCTTAATAACTGGAACCATGTATCTAGATGCATGATTTTGCTGAAGAGTACATATACTCCCTCCATTTTGGATTATAAGTCCCGCGCGAATAACTAGGTTGCTAATTTTAACAAGAAAATATAAATAATATAGCATACAAATTATACCATTAGAAACTTTAAAGGTTATATTTTCTAATGGTATAACTTTTGTGATATATATAAGTTATATTTTGTTGGTCAAATTAACAACCTAGGTATACGTGTAAAACCTATAATCCCAAACAGAAGAAGTATATAGGTAGTCAATCTAGATCTCAAAGTGCCACGATGCAGTTAAACTAGGATCGAATCAGCGCCATTCCTTGCACTACCGCAGTTGACTTATTGATGTATTCTACTCTCTCCGTTTAGAAATATAATATGTTTTAGATTTATAAATAAGATGTATCTAGACATCTTTTAGTGTCTAGATTCCGTTTAGAAATATAAGATGTTTTAGGTTTGTGAAGGAGATGTATCTAGACACCTTTTAGTGTATAGGTTCAAATGAATCTAGACACTAAAAGATGTCTAGATACATCTTATTCATAAATCTAAAACATGTTATATTTCTAAACGGAGGGAGTACTAAATTGACTCGGCAGTGTAGAGTTAACGTCCTCCAGATAGAGAAGCGTAACTCTATTCGTTTTGTCAGCTATGTATGGTCAGGACTGAGCTAGGTAAGTGTGTACCTAGCCAGTTAAGCAAAGCCTAATGTAGAAAGATGCGGTGCTTTGCGTCTGTAGGCAATGGTTTCCAAAGTCGTCATATAAACAAAGCAATCTCTCATCCTCATGGTAAAAAAATGGAGAAGTATGTTTTAAAAAAGAGATGCATGCACGGAGATGCAATGCGTAATGTTGGATTAAGTGCTTAATTGCATACTTCTTTTTTTTTGGCACGGAAGTATTTAACTGCATACGGGCTCAAACAGTGTCGACGCTCCAGACAGCAAATCCCACGAATCCTCGATCGGCAGCTATCAAAGGCCACATACTGCACCTCGTAATGCTGAGTTAAATATTAATTGACTAATGTTAGATTGAGTCCTAGGAACTGCATCGTCGATTCCCATGTTACAGATGCGATGCACCTCGCTTATCGCAAACACGCCGCGTGCACTGCACTGTACAAGCCAGCTGACTCTTGTGCGCACAAGTCGGATAAATTAACAAGATAGTACTCCCTCCTATTTATATTACTTGATTGATATATTTAGACATTTTTTAATATTACATACTCCCTCTGATTGATATATTGAGTCCTAGGAGTAGTTTACAAGTCATGCGCATGTATCTACATTGTCAATTTAACCACTAAAATATAAGTTATATAATATAAAAATTATACAATTTAAAAATATGACATCTAAAATTTCTAATGATAAATTTTTATGCTATACAACTCACATTTTCAATATTTAAATTGGTGATCTAGGTACGCGGGTGACCTATATAAACCGAAACAGACAAAATATATCTAATCTAATAACAATTAATACGAATCATACGGAGTAGGAGTAGTAGTAAAACCCTTGCCAGCCCATGCATGCATGAACATTGAACACCTATGAACCCTTGCCAGCCGTCCCCACCCTCGGCTGAGGTGAACCAAGAGTAGTTTTGTGACACGATTGAATGTGCTGCGACACGTGAAATCATCTCTGATCGGCGCCGTCGATCAACACGTGTCACTTTAGACTCGCTGGTGCGTACAGTACCTAGCTAGCCCGGTGATGAAAACGACAAACCGCAAGCCGCCAACGTGTGGGAGCCCTGAACATGTATGATGACCGAGACATGCGTGCACCTTTCCTCCCCGAATAATTTGTCGGCGTGGAAGTCGCCTGGATGGACGATTCTCTCCCAAGAGAAAGCGGGCGTGACACGTACGCACGGCGCATCTCAGCTACATGCTTGGGCTGCACATATTAAGAAATCCCATGGCTGAGCACGGAAGCTACTTGGCACCCGGCGTGGGCATAAACAAGCAGCACATACATACATTGCCAGCCATGCAACGATACAAGACGCATGCATGGGCGCCTACGCTTTGCGTAAAGTCGTAGTACATCACCAGAGAGAAAGGTCTGCGTGCTAGTGTATATTGTATTGTACTACATGCTGTATACACATAGCTGTGTCGTTTTGCTGTATAAAAATTGTGGGCATGCCGGGTACGTGACCGGACATACGCGCTTGACGGTGGACGCGCACATGCATGATCGGCGACGCATATGCCCGAGACGAGACCGAGCTAGGCGCGGCTACTCACTCGAGGGAGGTCATTTTGTGCCAGCCTTTCATGCATGCACGCGCGCGGTGCATAACACTCAAACACTGGCCTGGGCCGGCCATGGCAGATCACACCAATTTAAGACCCGATGCATACCCAATTTAATTTGGACGGTGTGGTGTCGGTGTCAGATGCCAGCATTGTGTAGCTAGCATATGTATACGACTCCAAGTGTCAAAGGAATTAAGTTCGGCTCGAGCTGGCTGGCTGAGTGATTACAGGGCAGAATCACAACAATTCACAACGAACGCCCATGTATATATGAGCATTACCGCATGTATCACCAGTACTTAGCTTGAGTTGGTCAGGTGGTACAGCGTCCATGTCCAGGTCGTTGAATTTGGCGCGTACGTAGCCCGGCCCGGCCCCAGAAAAGGAAAGAGCGGACTTCTTTAGCTATAGCTGGTGGTGGTACGCTTCTATGAAACGGTAACCGGAGAATGACCCGTTTGGGAGAATTTAAAGCCTGCTCGGTGGAGATGCTCGTGGAAACAGGGTGATAGGTCCCGGTTGGTACGGGGCTTTAGTCCCGGTCTTGACGGGGCATCGAATCGACTAAAGCACAACTTTAGTCCCGGTTGCCCCACCAACCGGGACAAAAGGGTGCACACGTGGCAGCGGCAGAGGCGAGGGGGGTGGGGCATTAGTCCCGGTTCGTAACACGAACCGAGACTAATAACATTCTGCCACGGCAGAGATTTGGTCCATTTCTCTGCCGCGGCAGAGAATTCATTTTGGCACACTTTGTTGCCGTGGCAGCATTTTCGCCACTTTTTGTGCCGCGATAGAGAATTCATTTAGCTTGTTTTATTATTTATTTAGTGATTTGCACTTATCAATGAAGGAACCTTATATTACATCATGAATATCATGACAATATTACATTGAATACACGGATCGAGTTCATGCACTACATACAAAAGTTGCTATTCGATGCTACCAGCCAATTCCTTCAAAGTTGCTATTTCTACAATCCCTATTGTTTATACACAGCCGAATAGTATTCTCCTTTTGGGTCTAGGACTTCTGCATCCAAGAATCCCGCCAATTCCTCCTGAATTGCTCCTACGCGATCCTTTGGCAGAAGACCGTCCCGTAGACGTTCGATCTGATTTAAAAAAGGAGTCAGCCTATATGAATGAAACTAAACACAATTTGATTGTAATTAAAAACTATAGAAATTGTTTACGTACTTGGAGTTGCTCTAAATTTCTGCCCTTCTCATCGCACGTCATCGGATGAACTACACTTTTATAGTATCCACATAGATTGTTACCTGGTCCCTGCGTCAGGCACTTTACGAGAACAGAGTTCAATCAAAATAATAATCAAGCATGATAATAACTGTATCAAAACTAGAATCAAAGAGATGCGCGGATATAGCTAGTGGTTCTTACATTTAGTGGTTGAAATGTAAGCTCCTCTTTCCAAACACCCCTAGCCTTATTGGTGAACCGTTTCCAAGCGCTGCCCGGCATAGAAAACGAATAAAATAAGTTATTAAGTACTTGATATCATAAAATTCACGAACGTTGCCGATATAGTGTCGTAATGATTAGAATTACCGCTGGAGAAGTATCTGCATGTCCTTCCACGTCTCAAGGGGTTTATGTTTCGAGTCCATAACTAGTACACGCCCTTTGTCAAGTTGAATGATTAACAGAATATAGTGGTAGCTGCGAATGCATAACTAATCAATTATATACTTAACATCGAGTAAGCGAAACAGAAAGTGTATACAAGACAATAACACTCACTCGAAGTTGTAAGGAAATAGTATTTCCCTTTTGGTTTCTTGAAACCTTAAGGCGTGTACTATATTATCCTCAGTATCCTGGGGGTTTGTTTTGAGATTAGCTTGATGAACCCAATATGGGTCAGTGAAGCCAATGTCATAGATTTGTCCTCTGCTGCATTCGAGAATCTTCATTCTGCATATTACAGTATGATTATATACATGCAATAAACAAGGTGAGATAGCTGGAGACTAAATTAATTACAGAATTAGTACTTACAGACAATAGGCACTGATGATCGATTTGTCCAAGGCGTCTTGATTGAATAATTGAAATAGTTCATCAAATTCAATGGATATCATGTCATCCATATCTTTCCCATAATGCTTTTTTGTAACCTTCAGCACTATCTAGTTAGCCTCGGCCTTTGTGGCATGCATATACCAGTTATGCAATCTTCGCATTTTTGTTGAAAGATTGTTTACCTCCTCAGGTTTGACTAGAGGTTTGCCGTACTGGTATTTGTATGCTACTTCACTCACGGGGAAGAACTCTAACTGGGATAAGTACTGGGCAATACTCATACCTTGAGCAGCTTCTCCGTGTATGCAACTACCTGGATCATCTTGCTCTTCGGCCCCATATTTGCTCGACCCCACATTGGTTTGGGAAATCACCTTGAGAGGGGCGCAAGTCTTTTTTACTTGTTCTCCGAGCTGGGCAACAGATTTCTCGCTTGCATCAGTACTGCTCTTCGAGGCTTTTTGTGCCGCATGTGACTTGAGAATGGAACGCTCATAGTCTGATGACAGCTTTGGCTCGGGTTGATGAAGAGTGTTTAGCATTTTCAACACTTTGCCTTTTTCTTCTTTGATGCTGGGGAACTCTGGCTCTTTCGGCCGCCTCAGCTTAGCAAAAAACGCTGTCGTTTCCGCATCAACGATCGCCGTAGTCTCCTCTTCAGTACAGTCATAAGCTCTTTCTTACGAGATGATTGGTCGGAAGAAATCGTCGATTCACCAGGTACACAACCTTCTTGCATTTATGCAAATATGTACCTTCGGTCTTATCTAAACAGTGGGTGCATGCCTTATATCCCTTGTTTATGCATCACGAAAGGTTACTAAGAGCGGCCAATCATTGATGGTTACGAATAACAACCCTCATAGATCAAATGGCTCTGTTTGTTCTCATCCCATACGTACACCTGGTTTGCCCCACAACTGTAAGAGTTCTTCAACTAATGGCCTAAGGTACACATCAATGTCGTTGCCGGTTGCTTGGGCCTTGGATGAGCACTTGGCATCATAATGAACTTACGCTTCATGCACAACCAAAGAGGCAGGTTGTAGATACATAGAGTCACGGGCAGTCTTTGTGGCTGCAGCTCTGCTCCCCAAAAGGATTCATGTCATCCGTAGACCAAACCATAAGTTCCTTGCGTCACTGCAAAGTCAGGAAGTCTCTCTCGATTTTTCTCACTGTGACCCATTAGCGGGTGTCTCAACTTCCCGTCTTTCTTACGGTCTTCTTTGTGCCATCGCAACAACTGGCATGCTCTTTGTTTGAACATGCGTTTCAACCTTGGTATTATAGGAGCATACCACATAACCTTAGCAGGAACCCTCTTAGGAGGGCTCTCCCTCAACATCACGGGGTCATCTCGTCGATCTTATCTTATAGCGCATTGCATAGGGCATTTATCTAAATTCTCATACTCCTTACAGCGGTAGAGGATGCGATCATTAATGCATGCATGTATCTTTTACATCTAATCCCGGAGGACAGAGAGTCTTCTTTGCTTAGGTACTCTCGGGAAGTTCGTTATGTTTTGGAAACTTGGCTTCATTATTTTCAGCATCTTTTCAAATGAGGTCGGTTAGACCACACTCGCCTTCCATCGCATAACAATTCCGGTGTGGTGCAAGCTTTGTCTGCCATCTTCACAATTTGGGTACAACAATTTCTTGTGATCTTCTAACATGCCCTCTAACTTCAACTTCTCATTTTCTGTTTCACAGTCTCGCTTTGCATCAGAAATGACCCTACCAAGTTCATCAGCCGGCTCATCTGATGCCCGTTCTTCATCTCTTTCCTCTCCATTGTCTTCCATTGCAGTATCACTGTATTCAGGAAACATATGACGATAGTTGTTATCATCATCTTCTTCTTCACCATCTTCCATCATAACCCCTCTTTCCCTGTGCTTGGTCCAGCAATTATAGTTGGGTATGAAACCTTTCATAATCAGGTGGCAGCGAATGATTTTCGAGGAAGAGTACTCCTTGTTGTTCCGACATTGAACACATGGACAACGTATAAATCCATTCTCTTTGTTTGCCGTAGTCACATCGATAAATTTATCCACGCCTTTGATATACCCGGCTATGCGCCGGTCACCGTACATCCATTCCCGACCGTTCATCTGCATCATATAAGTAAGTTTATCAAAAAACAGGACATCATAAATAGTGAAATAACCAATTCAAACCGACACATGAATTGTATTAATGATCCAGAAAAGATAAGATTGCTAACCTCGATCGAGGGAAATAAAGAGGAGAAAGCTCAAGTGCGTCTCGGACACCTTCTATATTTTTGTTCTATGAGAAATTGAACGGGATTATTCACTCAAACATTTCATCAAACACCTTCAATGCATGCATAGAAGAGAAAAAACTAGCACACCCCTCACACCTTCCACCATTCGAAAAACAGTGAGTGGGCAGAGGGATCGTGCATTTATAGAGGCGGGAGAATACGTTAGGTTGGAGCCAAGCGGGACTAAAGGTGCGTACGCCACGTGGCTGTGGCCAATCTTTAGTCGTTGGTGGCTCAACCGACATCTCTTACCAACCGGGACACATGCCTACGCCGTGCCGCTCAACGGACAGGCGTGACATTAGTCCTGGTTGGTGGCGCAACCGGGACTAATGCTCTGAGGGGTCGCGAACGGAATGACCCTTTTTCCTCTAGTAATGGTGACAATATATATGCAATGCATGTAAGAGAAAAGAAAGACTTCGTAGTATGTGCGTATCTCCATGAACCATGATCAGTGAAAAAAACTGTACCTCGAGATATAGACCGGTAGAGCAAGCCAGTTCAGGCGGCCTGTTTGTCTTCAGCTGGCCATGACGTAAAACGGAAACGCCAAGGGAGAACGCGAACAAAGCGAAGGCTGGGCTTTCGTTCCTTGGGCGGGCCGCTCGCAATGAGTCGTCGCACATCATCTACAACGAAGCACAATCATATATATGGAGCCCATGCATCCATCCAAGTCCAACATTACCTAACTATATTTGGAGATTTGGCTCCATCCCGAATCCGGTAGGAAACAAATTTGCCGTTGCACTCACCAGGTCATAAGGGTATCTTCACCTGGCCAACTCATCCGGTCGTCCTAAATAGTCTGTTTCTGTCCGGCAAGCGGACGTTGACGTCATCGCTGGACAGAGATGCAAATCAGTTGAAAATAACGTCATCGTTGGTCAAGGACACAGATTTACTAGCAAATAACATGACATAGGTACGCCATCGCCCTTTAGACATCACCAACAAAGTGGCAAGTGAATCTAAAATGTGCAAAAGGGGCAATATCATTCACAATGTCCAAAAGATGGTAGCTTCTCTGCCCAGAAAGTTGCAACTGTCGTCACCATTGCCCTTCAGGCATCGCGAACCCTGATAGCATGCTGCCTCTTCGCAAGCCAAGCCCTACGATCGGGGTCGGCGATTCTATCCAGGTAGGTGAGCATGATGGCGTTCTTCTCAGCCATGGTCTTGGCTTCGGCCTCCTTGGCCTTCGCTTCGGCCTCCAGCACCCTAGACCTAGCCTCGACCTCCTTGGCATCGGCTTCATCCTCTGTCGACTTCGTCTTAGCCTCGATCTCCATTAGCCTGGCCTTGGTGTTGGCTTCCTCCACTTCGATGGACCTCGTCTGCAGCTCGACAAAGGTCTTGGCGACGGCCTCTTTATCTTTGCATCGCCCCTCCTCCCTCTCGGCGATGGCCTCTTCCTTCTTCTCTAGGATCTGCTTCAAGGTCTCCTGGAATGCCAAGGAACCAGCCTCGTGGGCGAGGTCGGCCTTCGTGGCCTTGTGGCCACCAGGGCGGCGGGCACGGCCGGCGGTCCCGTCGCTTGCAAAGGTAACGAAGCCTTCGTCATTGTCGGCATCTAGGTCGACGACACCGCCCATCGAAGCCTTCGTCATTTTCAGCGTCTAGGTCGACGACACCGCTCGCATTTCGCCGAACAGGTTGACTGGCGTCGGCAATCGGCATGTTCGCGGCAGAGATGGTCCTCCGTTTCGTCAACGCCTCCGGGGTTGTGTCCGCGTTGGATGAAGTGCGGTTCAGGTCGATGGTGGGCTCTCCCACCTCCGACGACGCCGCACAGCGATGGTTGAACCGGGACAGCTGGTGGCCGGCCGGTAGGCGTGGAAGTGACGGAGCTGGTAGAGGACGTGCCGGCCGTGGCCAGGCCAGGAAGAGAGACCGCTCCGTCGAAAGCGGCGGTCATCGACTCCTGCTTGATCATGTTGACCACACACCTGGCGGCACTCACAGCCAGCTCCTTGGCGTCGACCCTATTCTGGGTGGCGAGGAGGCGCTTGTTCTCCTCCCTGCGCTCCATCTCGAGCCTAGCACCGACGCGTGGATTTATCGCCGCTACCCGCCGACCATTGTGCTTGTCCGACTCGATCTTCCGCTTCTCCGACGTCTGTTCCTCTGCGGGCTTCTTCGGCCGGCCGCGCTTCTTGGTGGCGGGAACATCGGTGGGCGCATCATCGACCATGGCCGCGGGATCCATCGCCTTCCCTTTTGTTCCCGCCAATGGAAATTTAGGAGAGAATTTTTGGAGGGAGAAGCGGTGTGGTTTATGTGCCAGTAGCGAAAGGAACCACCAAAGATAAAGGGAGAACGTGTTCTCCGGACCGACGCAAACCGATGCCTAGATTAGATGCACGGATGGATCGAGCCTCGAACGCATTTGTCCGGATAGGTCGACCCGCTAGAACGCCGTGCACGCTGGGAGGACAGATGCGTCGGCGGAGATGCCCTAACTCACAAGGGTAGGTGGGTGGGGCATATGAATCGGGCGGGTGTGTGTATCGCGTACCTGCAGTGCGGTATCAGTGCCGCCGACGCTTCTGGCGCGTAGCTGCTACACAGAAAGGACGGAGCGGGCATCTGATGAAACCGAAATAATGGGAGAAATAGACATTGTTTGTTGTATCACGTGGACATTGATCAGGACAAAATAAATGAAGTGTCCGGTAGCCTTGAGATGGAGACGGTACATACTGCACGTAAGGCAAAATGCTCTCAAACATAATTGCCGACTCCTTCCGAATAACTTTTAGAGTGTAATAATGTTTTAAGCAACGGAGGCCGCAGAGTTCAGGAAGACGAAGCAAATTAGGAAGATAGCTGGATCCAACTGTTAGCATATTTCGTGTCTCACGTTTCTAGTTACCATGTCAAAACAAAGCAGAGGGAAGAACGTCCGGAATATTATTCGCCAATTTCATATAAAACATCAATGATTGGTGAGAAAACTATAGAGTAAAGCATAAGCTATAGCGCCAGCTGATTCGTTTACTGAAAGTATACTTATTAGCAGCCAGCTCTCGCAAACAACAAGATCGCCCGTCAGTCATCGTGCCCATATCGAGTACCAATCCATCGATCCGTCGAGGTCACGCATCCATTAATTTCCCTACATGGAGCTGTCGCCGGTTTTGTCCCGTTTAGGCCATGTCCTTGATGATACAATAGGAAACAAACTGCCGCCAAGACTCGATCTCAACACAACAGCCAAAACACTCCCGATAACTCGATAGACATATTGCATCATCGCTACCACCTCGCATTTTCATTGATGTTGCTGCTGGGTATTTTCTTAGACGGACTCCATTAATTTTTCTTATAATATTGCACCGTAGAAGCTTGGGGCATTAATTTGCTAGCTTCCATAAGTTGATCCCTCTGCCTTTGGCATCTACTAGATGAGTGACATGCATGCACACTGCACCGAGATGTGATGTGAACGACCAGCATTTGATCTGCCATTGCGCGCATATATATGAACAACCACCATTGCCCGTCCTTATCGATCGATCGTCTTGCCGCGGTGCCGCTTCGCCTTGCCTCGCAACCGCGATCGAGGTAGCTAAAGCGTGGCACCACCCTTTGGAGTTTTGTTGCCGCCGTCTAGAGCTGGCCCCAAAGTTGGTTGAGAGCTTGTCTTGGCTTCGGTCGTTGAATGCAAGGTCGCTTGCGGCACGTATACATCTTTGCACGCTCGCTTGGCAGTCTCTGGGATCACCATTTTGTTGTTGTTTTCGTAAGAAGGGCGAGGATGCGACTGTGCGGGGATGCTTGTTACTAGGCTATTAGGAGTAGACTCCTAAATGACATTACATTATGCAATATGCGTTACAGAAATCCACTTTCTCTAGGCACCTTCCCGCTGTTTACCACTGGCTTTTGTTGCTCTGGCCGGCAATATTGGGTATCATGGCCGTCTCATCCCTTGGAGGTTAGGGTCTTGAAAACACATTGAATAGAGATCCAAATCAATTACAAAAGATCTGAAATGTCCGTTCGTTCTTCTCCACCTGATGATGAAGTGCCCGGTCTCAAATATAAGTGCTTTCTGACTAAGGCTTGATAGCCGCCTAAAAAGCACAATGGAAAATCAAAGTAATGGATAGGAACGAGCCACTTTAAGAGCTCTAGCACCAGTGAGGGGAGAACGTCTGGAATATTATTGGCCAATTTCATGCGACATCAATGATCGGTGAGAAAACTATAGTAAAGCATAAGCTAAAGCGCGCGCCAGCTGATTAGTTTACCAATGTATACTTATTAGCAGCCAGCTCTCGCAAACAACAAGATCGCCCGTCAGTCATCGTGCCCATATCGAGTAACAATTCGTCGATCCGTCGAGGTCATGCATCCATTAATTTCCCTACATGGAGCTGTCGCCGGTTTTGTCCCGTTTAGGCCATGTCCTTGATGATACAATAGGAAACAAACTGCCGCCAAGACTCGATCTCAACACAACAGCCAAAACACTCCCGATAACTCGATAGGCATATTGCATCGCTACCTCGCATTTTCATTGATGCTGCAGGGTATTTTCTTAGACGGACTCCATTAATTTTTCTTATAATATTGCACCGTACGTAGAAGCTTGGGGCATTAATTTGCTAGCTTCCATAAGTTGATCCCTCTACCTTTGGCATCTACTAGATGAGTGACATGCATGCACACTGCACCGAGATGTGATGTGAACGGCCAGCATTGATCTGCCGCCATTGCGCGCATATGAACAACCACCATTGCTAGTTGAGATGTGGCCATGGGCTAAAAAGCTCACGTCATAACTCATAAGCTGATCAGCGCGCGCATTTCAATCTGCTCATTGCACATCCATGTCAATCATCGATTCATCATTGCCCGTACGTGTAGGCTTGAGAGCCCGTCCTTATCGATCGATCGTCCTTCCGCGGTGCCGCTTCGCCTTGCCTCGCAACCGCGAGGTAGCTGAGCGTGTGGCACCAGTCACCCTTTGGAGTTTTGTTGCCGCCATCTAGAGCTGGCCCCAAAGTTGGTTGAGAGTTTGTCTTTGGCTTCGGTCGTTGAAGGCAAGGTCGCTTGCAGCATGTATACATCGTCAGCACGCTCGCTTGGCAGTCCGTGAGATCACGATTTTGTTGTTGTTTTCGTAAGGACGACGATGCCGACTGTGCGGGGATGCTTGTTACTTGGCTATATAGACTACTAATAGTCTACCATGGATTGCTATCACTAGCAAGGAAAATGATGCGTGTTCCAAAATTTAGTTTTCGCCTTAAAAAATGTAGTTCTCTTTGTAAAAAAAAAAGTGGTTCTCTGGTAAATACATGTTCTTACTATACAACTTTTATACATGTATCAAGTGAACGATTTATGCACTAGCAAACTTAATCAAAAGACCGATCTGATGGAATAAAACTAGGCACCTTCTTGGAACTCTGACGCCGGGAAAGAAAAATGGAAATTAGGAGTAGACTCCTAAATGACATTACAGTATGCATTGCACAAATCCACTTTGTTCGACCTATCAGCTCCCAATGCTTAACCGGATGGACTGATTCTATAGTTTTCTTCTAGTAAAACTTGATTGATTCATTTTTGTACAAACATCTAAAGGAAAAGCTTTTGATCACACACTTATTGTCTGGGGACGTCCACGTTCATTTATTCATTGTTCTGTTGTGGATTCGAATCACTAGCACCATTCGAGTCCAGGGTGCCAAACAAGAATTTCTCGTCCTTTTACCTTTTAGAACCTCTCTTTCTAAGTTATGTTTTTTATTGCTGTCAATTTCCATTCGTTTAGTACGAGATTGGTTTGCACCTGTTAGATATATATTTGTATATTGTATGTCCCTACTTGTTAGGGATTTTTTCTGCATATTTCCACATGTACATGTACTATATATTGTGTCATGTGGTCCTTGAGGAATACAAGTTGCCTATTCCTAACATGGTATCAGAGCCACATTAGCCTCGTCCTCTTCTTCGCAACTTCGTCGCCGCAGCCGCCACCGTCCCTGTCGCCGACGGCCTTGCCGCCGTCGCCGTCGCCACCCGTTTTGCCCCGATCAATTTTGTTTGATCTGTCCCAACTTCACCCGTCGATCCAGACAGTTCCGATCGAGATTGATTTCCCAGATCGATCTCCAGACACCACCCGTCGATCTCCTCTGCTCTGCTCGATTTCCCAGATCGATCCAGACACCACGCGCGGGCCACCCCCCGATCCTCTCCGTCGACAATCTCCTTTGCTTGATTCGCGCGGGCTCCGTCTTCGACTTGCTGTCGCCCGTCTCCGCCCGTCAGATCTTCCCGAGCTTCTCCCCAGCCGCCCGCCGTCGCTCTCAGGTCGCCGGACTTCCGCCGCCGCCGGTCGTCGTCGCCGCCGGGAATCGATCACCGGGGGCTGGAATTGGCCTCCCCGGGCCCTTAGGCGCCGCCCCTCGCCCCGTCTAGCCAGAATTTGGCCGGCATCTTCCTGCAGGTGCGGTTTGACCAGATCTGGTTCCAAAAAAAATAGAGAGAGATGTCTTCTGCATCGGGCTATGTTGTGATTCCTCGTTGCCCGGTGATCTTCGATGGCGCGAATTATCCTAATTTCGCTGCCTTTATGCGCGTTCACATGCGCGGTCTCCGTTTATGGGGTGTGCTCTCCGGCGAGGTCTCCTGTCCGCCGTGCCCCACTGCTCCTATGGCTTCTCTTCCGCCGCCGCCGGCGCTGATGCTTCTCAGGAGGCCAATGATGCTGCTCAGATTGTTGATGATAGTGTTGTTGCTGCATATGAGCTGAAGGTCAAACAGTACTCTGCTGAGCTCGAGACCTATCGCCTCGATCTGATCGCCTACACTCAGTGGGTAGATGAGGATGTTCGTGCTGCTGTTGTTCTCACCTCAAGTGTTCTGCCCTAGTTTGCTACTGAGTTCATGAGTCTTCCTACTGTTGCTTCTCAGTGGGCACATCTTCGTCAGCGCTATCAGCCGTCTGGGGATGCTCTTTACCTGTCTGTGGTTCGCCAGGAGCATGCTCTTCAGCAGGACGATTCCACTATTGATGAGTTATATACTCAGAGTGCTGCTATCTGGCGTCAGCTTGATTCTCTCCGTACTGTTGTTTGTGGCACATGCCCGTGCTGCCACATTGTGCGCTCGGATTTGAAGTTTCATCGCATCTATGAGTTTCTGTCTCGGCTCCGCAAGGAGTTCGATCCCCGCCGTGCTCAGTTGAATGACCATGGTCGTGTTCCGCTCTCTGAGGTGTTGTCTGAGCATTGGGCTGAGGAGACTCGTCTTCGTGGTGCTGGTCTTCTTGAGGTTTCGTCTGTGCTTGCTACTCGTGGTCCTCCTCTGCCTTCTGCTCCCTCGACTCAGTTGCGGTCCTCTGTGCCACCGCCGATACTACCCACTCCTCCAGTCCAGTCGAGTCGGCACACTGGTCGAGTCACACCGGCATGAGGGGTTTCAAAGATAGTAAATCAAAAAATTCTACGGATGCGAACGGAAAGCCAAGATCTAATCTAGGAGATGCAAACAACGAGAGATTAGATGAGATCTTCATACCCTTGAAGATTAGCACAGTGAACGTTATCGGGAACGTGGGTGATGTAGTCGATTCGCTTCTCCTCCTCGCGATCCGCTCGATCTAACACCGCAAGTGGCGATGCCTCCGAGAGATGCACACGCAGGCACCTCGACGTCTCCTCCTTCCTCGGTCCAGCAAGTATGGTGGAGAGACGGATTGGATCTACAACGCGACGGCGCGGTGCAAGTGGTGGAGAGTTTCTGCAGCAGGGCTTCGCCTACACGCAGTCGGGAGGGAGAGAGAGAGGAGGGCAGCAGGGCGGCTAGGCTTGAGGGGAAGGTGTGGGGGGGGTGGTGCGCCCCCAGCCCTCTTTATATAGAGGGGTGGGCGGCAACCCTAGCCCCTCCCCCAAGCCTAGGCCGGCGGCCAAGGAGGGAAGAGTGGGGGGCAAGTTTCCTCCCCCTCCTTCTAGAAGCTCCAATTAGGGTTTCCCCTTGTTTGGCCGGCTGGGCCCTATGGGGCCTTGTGCCCCTGGCCCAATGCGGCCAGGGCACTCTCTCATAGGCCCATGCCCCCTCCCGGGAGGTGGGGTCGTTGGTCCCCTTCCGGAAGCTTCTAGAATCTTCCGGTACAATACCGATTAACCCAAAACAATTCCGAACTCCAAAAACTGCATTGCCTTATATGAATCTTATTCTCCGGGACCATTCCGGAACCTCTCGTGATATCCCGGATCCCATCTGAGACTCCGAACAAAAACTCATAAACCAATTATCCAATCTATCCTAGCATCGAGACACGTTAAGTGTGTGACCCTTCGGGTTCGAGAACATGCAGACATGATCTTCTATCAATAATCAACAGGAGTGCGAAACCCATATTGACTCCCACACATTCATCGATGATCATATCGGATGAACCACTATGCCAGGATTCAATCAATCCCATATATATATATATTCCCTTCGTCTCGCGATATTTTACTTGCCCGAGATTTGATCGCTTGCATGCGGCCATACCTAGTTCAATCTCGTTCACAGCAAGTACTCTACTCGTTCCGTAATCCGATATCACTTTGTGATTAACTCCTTAACCACATGCTTGCAAGTGGTGTTGATATCGATTACCGAGTGGGCCCGAAGTATATCTCTCCGACTTGGGAGGGACAAATCCCATCTCAATACATACAACCCAACAGGTACTTTCCGATCACCTGAGAGACACCTTTATGATCACCCTCTCATACGATGACATTTGATGACCTCAAAGCTTTCTTCCGATACCAGGGAGTTGTATTATCTCATGGTCTAAGGAATACAATATTTGACATAAGAAAAGCTTCACAAAGATGAACACGATGATACGATCTAATTGCTTCGCTTAGTTTGGGTCTGTCCATCATATCATTCTCCCAATGATATGATCTCATTATTAATCGACAACTCATATCCATGGTTAGGAAACCTTAACCATCATTAATTAATGAGCTAGTCCATAGAGGCGTACTAGGGACACGGTGTTGTTCACAAACCACACAAGTATTAAAGTTTCCGCTTAATACAATTCTAGCATGGAATATAAACATTATCATGAACAAGAATTATAATAATAACATCTTTATTATTGTCTCTAGGGCATAATTCCAACAGTCTCCCACTTGCAATAGAGTCAATAATCTAGTTTACATTTGGCAACAATCTCACACCCATGGCACTAAGGTGCTGATCATGTTTTACACGTGGAAGAGGTTTAGTCAATGGATCTGCGACATTCAGATCTGTATGTACTTTGCTAATCTTTAGATCTCCATTTGCTATATAATCTCGGATTATATGAAACTTGCGGTTGATATGCTTGGTCTTTGGATGATATCTTGGTTCCTTAGCGAGTGCTATGGCGCCAGTGTTATCACACAATATCTCCAGTGGGTCCAATGCACTTGGAACCACGCCAAGCTCAGTGATGAAGTTCTTGATCCAAACTCCTTCACTTGACGCTTCTACAGCAGCCATGTATTCCGCTTCTACTCTAGATCCCGCGATCACGCTTTGCTTGCAGCTTCTCGACTCACTCATCCATTCAAAATATAAACGTATCCTGTCGAGATTTAGAATCATCCTTGTCGATTGTCGAAACTAGCGTCGACGTAACCTTTTCTGACGAGCTGTTCATCACCCCATAGACTAAGAACATTTCTTTAGTCCTATTTAGGTACTTTAGGATGTTCTTCACGGTGTCGATGTTCCACTCTGGATCACTTTGATATATGCTCGTCACAAACTAAGAGCATTGGACACATCCGTCTAGTACACAACATGGCATACATGATAGAACCTATGGCGAGGCATAAGGCACTTTGCTCATAGCTTCCCTATCATTTCATCGTGGTGGACACCGAGCCTTGCTCAATATCTTACGACAACATAGGCACCGAACCTTTCTTTGCCTTATCCATTACGAACCTTTTCGAACTTTGTCTAGGTATGTACTCGCTTAAAGCTATCAGCGCCTTTTGTCATCTCTCTATAGATTTTGATGCCCAATATATAAGCAGCTTCACCTAGGTCTTTCATTGAAAAACACTTTTTCAAATAACTCTTCACATCGTTAAGCATGTTGATGTCATTTCCAATAATCAATATGTCATCCACATATAGTACCAGAAATGTCACCGAGATCCCACTCACTTTCTTGTAGATGCAAGCTTCATAGCAATTTGGAACAAATCCAAAGCTCTTGATCACTTTATCAAAACGAAGGTTCCAACTCCGAGATGCTTGCTTCAGTCCATAAATGGAACGCTGAAGTTTGCATACTTTATCAGCATCCTTAGGATCGACAAAACCTTCGGGTTGCATCATATACAACTCTTCATCAATGTTGCCATTGAGGAACGCAGTCTTGACATCCATCTGCCATATTTCATAATCATGAAACACAACAATTGCTAATAAAACCCGAATGGACTTAAACATCGCTACGGGAGAGAAAGTCTCATCGTAGTCAACACCTTGAACTTGTCGAAAACCTTTCGCGACAAGTCGTGCTTTATAGACGGTAACATTACCATCCGCGTCCGTTTTCTTCTTGAAAATCCATTTGCACTCAACGGCCTTTCGGTCGCTAGGAGGGTCCACCAAAGTCCATACTTGGTTTTCGCTCATGGATCCCAGTTCGGATTTCATGACCTCTAGCTATTTCTCAGAGTCTGGGCTCATCATCGCTTCCTCATAGTTCGTAGGTTCACTGTCTTCTACCAATAAGACAGTCAAGACAGGGTTGCCGTACCACTCAGGAGGGGCACGCGACCTTGTCGACCTGCGACGTTCAGTAGCAGCATCGTCCGGAGCTTCATGATCCTTGTCATTAGCTTCCTCTATTGTTGGTGCAGGCGGCACTAGAACAATTTCAGGTGATGCGCTACTCTCCAATTCAAGAGAAGGTTCAACAACCTCGTCTAGCTCTACTTTCCTCCCACTCACTTCTTTCGAGAGAAACTCCTTCTCAAGAAAGGAACCGTTCTTTGCGACAAACACTTTGCCTTCGGTTCTGTGATAGAAGGTATACCCAATAGTTTCCTTAGGGTATCCTATAAAGACGCATTTCTCCGCTTTGGGTTCGAGCTTGTCCGGCATCAACTTCTTGACGTAGGATTCACATCCCCAAACTTTAAGAAACGGCAACTTAGGTTTAGCACCAAACCACAGTTCATACGGTGTCGTCTCAACAGATTTAGATGGTGCCCTATTTAAAGTGAATGCAGCGGTTTCTAATGCATAACCCCAAAATGATAGCGGCAAATCAGTAAGAGACATCATTGATCGGACCATATCTAATAGGGTTCGTTTCCGGCGTTCAGACACACCATTGCGCTGTGGTGTTCCGGGTGGCGTGAGTTGCGAAACGATTCCGCTTGCTTTAAGATGCGTGAGAAAATCATAACTCAAATATTCACCTCCATGATCGGATCGTAGAAACTTAATCTTTCTGTTATGATGGTTCTCCACTTCATTCTGAAATTCTTTGAACTTTTCAAATATTTCAGATTTATGTTTCATTAAATAGATATACCCATATCTACTTAAGTCATCGGTAAAAGTGAGAAAATAGCGATATCCATCAAGGTCGAAACACTCATCGGTCCGCATACATCGATGTATGATTTCCAACAAGTCCGTTGCTCGCTCCATCATACCGAGAACGGGTTTTGATCATCTTGCCCATGAGGCATGGTTCATGTGTCAAATGATTCAAAATCAAGAGACTCCAAAAGTCCATCGAATGGAGTTTCTTCATGTGCTTTACACCAATATGACCTAGAAGATGCCACACAAATAAGTAGTATTATCACTATCTACTTTGCATCTCTTAGCCTCAATGGTATGGATGTGTGTTTCATCCCTTTCGAGATTTAGAAGAAATAAACCATTCACAACAGGTGCATGACCATAAAAGATGTTACTCATATAAATAGAACAACCATTATTCTCCGATTTAAATGAATAACCGTCTTGCAATAAACAAGATCCAAATAATGTTCATGCTCAACGCAGTACATAATAACACTTATTAAGGTTTAAAACTAATCCGAAGGTAAAACTAAGGAGAGCGTCAACGGCCATCACATCAACTCGATTTGTTGCCAACGCATCGTCACCTCATCCCTCGCAGCCGCCATCTATTACGTAGCTCTGTTTGAGTTACAAATATTAGCAATGAACCAAAGATCAAATACCTAGGCACTACAACGAGGGCTAGTAAGGAAAACATCAATAACATGTATATCAAATATACCTTTGATGGTGCCACCTTCTTGTCCGCTAAGTACTTTGACGATATGCCCAAAGTGACCCTTGTCCTTGCAATAGAAGCACTCAAAGGTCCGGCTTGGGTCCAGACTTGAGCTTCTTCTCGAGGGCAACGCGCTTACGCCACCTTTCTTGAAGGGCTTCTTTGCACCCTTACCTTTCTTGAAGGTGGGGGCTTGTTGACCATCAACACATGATTATCCTTTTGATGTCCACCTCCAGACCTTGATTTTGCGAAGAGCTCGGTGATCGTATCGTGGAACCAATCGATTATGAGTCACTACAAAACTTTTGTAGCCTGGGAGGAGTGATTGAAGAACCTGTAAATCTTGAGCTCCTCTGAATCTTACGGTCTAGTTGCTCAAGGCGTTGAGTGTAGCAGACATCTTAATGGCGTGCTCACTAACGGAACTCCTTCCTCCATCTTGCGGTTAAAGAATTTCTTAGAGATCTCATATCTCTCGAACGGGCCCGAGTCGAAACATGGTTTCGGCTCCTCGAGAATCTCAAAGGGCAGGATAGTCTTCAAAACGATTTTGAAGGTCCGATTCCATAGCAAACAACATGGTGCTCTTAATCACACCATAATCATCTTTGACCGTGATAGGCGGCTTTCTCATCGGTAAGGCGCATCTACTGAGGGCGTCACCTAGCGCATTTTCAAGGACATAGTCCTTTTGACCGCAAGAGAGAATGATTCTCAGATTGCGGAACCAATTGGTGAAGTTAGACCCATTGTTTCTAAGCTTTTCCTTCTCAGCAAAAACGTTGAAGTTGAAGTTGGACTCAGCCATTTGATCTAGAATATTTGCAAGTACAAATTAGACTATGTTCATGATAACTAGTTCAACTTTTAATCAAATTACTAGATGAACTCCCACTAAATTCAACATCCCTCAAGTTGTTTAGTGAACATGATCCAAATTCACCACACCTAATCCGATCTTCACGAGAAGAGATGTGGTTTCAATGGTGGATAACGAAGTGTCGATCATATCATTCATATGACTCATGCTTCACCTTTCGGTTCATGTGTTCCAAGGCCATGTCTGTACATGCTAGGCTCGTCAAGTTAAACCCAAGTATTTCCGCGTGTGCAAAACTGGCTTGCACCCGTTGTATGTAAACGTAGAGTCTATAGCACCCGATCATCACGTGATGCTTGGACACGACGAACTTTCGCAACGGTGCATACATGGGGAGAACATAGTTTTATCTTGATCTTTAAGTGAGGAATCATCTTATAATGCTACTGTCACGATCTAAGCATAATAAGATACATAAAAGGATAAACATCACATGCATATAACTTTATGTGACATGGTATAGCCAATCTTCGCGCAATGATCTCCATCTTGTGCGTGCCGGCATGATCTCCATCACTCCACCATGATTGCCTCCACCACGAATAGCAACTACAACTATTGCTAACTACTTAGCGATAAAGTGAAACTATTACATGGCATATAAGAAGTTGACACACAGGTCATACACAATTATAAAGACAACCATCTGGCTCCTGCCGGTTGTGTACTCATCGACATGCAAGTCGTGAAACATTACAAAACATGATCATCGCATACAATATACACATCACATCTTGGGCCATACCATATCACAGAAAACACTCCCTGCAAAAACAAGTTAGACGCCTCTACTTTGTTGTTGCATGTTTTACGTGGCTTATGGGAGTAGCAAGCTAAGAACGATTCTTACCTACGGAAAGCCACAACGGTGATATTATGGTTGCCAAACTCCGGTGTAAATCCCATGACAACTATAGTGAGAGAAACTCACATCCACCAGCCGCATGTGTGGAACAAGCCACACGTCAAGTGCGGAGCCGGTCTCGCGAACGACGTCGCGTAAGGTTGGCATGGACCGCTTCAATCTCACTATCCCACGTCATAAGAAGAACACAAACAAGAGGCTTGCAACAGAAAACATCAACGCGCATGCAACCATGTTGCGTTCTACTCGTGAAACACATCTACGCATAGATCTAGCTCGATACCACTAAGGGTTTTAAAGCATAGTAAATCAAAAAAATTCTACGGATGCGAACGGGAAAGCCAAGATCTAATCTAGGAGATGCAAACAACGAGAGAGATTAGATGAGATCTTCATACCCTTGAATATTAGCACAGCGGAACGTTCGTCGGAACATGGGTGATGTAGTCGTATTCGCTTCTCCTCCTCGCGATCCGCTCCGATCTAACACCGCAAGTGGCGATGCCTCCGAGAGATGCACACGTGCAGCACCTCGACGTCTCCTCCTTCCTCGGTCCAGCAAGTATGGTGGAGGCGGATTGGATCTACAACGTGACGGCGGTGCAAGTGGTGGAGAGGTTCTGCAGGCTTCGCCACACGCAATCGGGAGGGAGAGAGAGAGGAGGGGCCAGGCGGCTAGGCTTGAGGAAGGTGTGGGGTGTGCCCCAGCCCTTTATATAGAGGGGGCAACCTTAGCCCCTCACCCAAGCCTAGGCAGGTCAAGGAGGGAAGAGTGGGGCAAGTTCCCTCCTTCTAGAAGCTCTAATTAGGGTTTCCCCTTGTTTGGTCATTTGGGCCCTATGGGGCCTTGTGCCTCGGCCCAATGCGCCAGGCACTCCCTCATAGGACCATGCCCTCCCGGAGGTGGGGCCAAGCTGGTTCCCTTAGGAAGGTTCTAGAAGCTTCCAGACAATACCTATTAACCAAACAATTAGAACTCCAAAAACTGCATTGCCTTATATGAATCTTATTCTGGGACCATTAGGAACCTCTCGTGATGTCCCGGATCCCATCCGAGACTCCGAACAAAAACTCATAAACCAATTATCCAATCTATCCTAGCGTCGAGACACGTTAAGTGTGTGACCCTTCGGGTTCGAGAACATGCAGACATGATCTTCTATCAATAATCAACAGCGGGGTCTGGAAACCCATATTGACTCCCACACATTCATCGATGATCATATCGGATGAACCACTATGCCAGGATTCAATCAATCCCATATATATTCCCTTCGTATCGCGATATTTTACTTGCCCGAGATTTGATCGTCGATGCAGTCATACCTAGTTCAATCTCGTTCACAGCAAGTACTCTACTCGTTCCGTAATCTAATATCACTTTGTGATTAACTCCTTAACCACATGCTTGCAAGCGGTGTTGATATCGATTACCGAGTGGGCCCGAAGTATATCTCTCCGACTTGGGAGGGACAAATCCCATCTCGATACATACAACCCAACAGTACTTTCCGATCACTGAGAGACACCTTTTTGATCACACTCTCATAGGTTGAAATTTGATTAACTCAAAGCTTTCTTAGATACCGGGGAGTTGTATTATCTCATGGTCTAAGGAATACAATATTTGACATAAAAAAGCTTCAAAGATGAACACGATGATACAATCTAATTGCTTCGCTTAGTTTGAATTACATCCATCATATCATTCTCCCAATGATATGATCTCATTATTAATCGACAACTCATGTCCATGGTTAGGAAACCTTAACCATCATTAATCAATGAGCTAGTCCATAGAGGCGTACTAGGGACATGGTGTTGTTCACAAACCACACAAGTATTAAAGTTTCCGCTTAATACAATTCTAGCATGGAATATAAACATTATCATGAACAAGAATTATAATAATAACATCTTTATTATTGCCTCTAGGGCATAATTCCAACACAGCTACGTGGTCAAGGTCATTTGTGGTGGATCTCTTAAATCCTTGCACTTCTTGTGGCAGGATAGCCACTTAGGCCACTGTTATACGGGATCCCAGTTCGTCGGCTGACACTAGGCTTGTGTGCGATCTGCTCCTTCCGCTCACCAGCGGTTGCTCTCTCGATCGAGACATTATCGAGTCTTCAGTGCGCTTGTCGCTCTGAGCTCTTCTTTGTGACGCATCGCTAGTTCATGGATCGATTCTTGGGGCATTGCGACCACCACCTTCTACATAGTCAGGTATGTCCCCGTGGTATCTAGATTCTGGTGCTTCTTTTCATATGACCTCCGAGTCTTACTTCTGTCCGCTATTCGTTCTCTCACTTCTCATGTCCGTGTTCTCACGGCCGATGGTACCTCTCTTCCTGTTTCTAGTAGGGACACCTTTCTACTTCTTCTTTTTCTGTTACTGATATTTCTCATGTTCCTCGTCTTAAGATGAATCTGTTTTCTGCTAGCCAGCTTACTGACTTTGGTTGTCGCGTCATTTTTATGCTGATTCTTGTGTTGTTTAGGATCGTCGCTTTACGGCCCAGTTGAGCTGGCCTCGCAATGATCGTGACTCTTCAGGACTTTGGGAGTTATACTGGCTTCGTATTCCTTCCGCTGCCACTTCCTTCGCCAGTTCTTCTCCGGTCGTCGCCTCTGCTACCAGCTCTTTTCAGCAGTGGCATTATCGCCTTGGTCACCTTTGTGACTCTCGCATGTCGATATTAGTTCATCGTGGTCTTCTGGGGTCTGTCTCAACAGATGTGTCTTTACATTGTCAGGGTTGTAGGTTGGGCAAACAGATTCAGCTACCATATCCTACTAGCGCGTTTGTATCTCAGCGACCTTTTGATTTAGTTCATTCCGATGTTTGGGGCTCGACTCCTTTCGCTTCGAAAGGGGGCCATCGCTACTATATTTTATTCATAGATGATTTTTCGCGGTACACTTGGTTGTATTTTATGCGCTCTCGCAGTGAAGTTCTCTCCATATACCAGCGTTTTGCGGCCATGATTCATACTCAATATTCTACACCCATTCGTGTGTTTCGTGCTGACTCTGCTGGTGAGTATATCTCCCAGATGTTGCGTGGTGTTCTTGCTGAGCAGGGTACCCTCGCTCAGTTCTCCTGTCCCGGTGCACATGCCCAGAATAGCGTTGCTGAGCATAAGCATCGCCATCTTCTTGAAACCACTCGTGCCATGATGATTGCTTCTTCCCTTCCACTGCATTTCTAGGTTGAGGCTATTGCTACGTCGGCTTACCTCATTAATATTCAGCCTTCTGCCGCTCTGCAGGGTGGTATCCCTCTTGAGTGCCTATCTGGTCATTCTCCAGACTACTCCATGCTTCGCTTGTTTGGTTGTGTTTGCTATGTTCTCCTTGCCCCTCACGAACGCACCAAACTGACCGCTCAGTCTGTTGAGTGTGTCTTCCTTGGATACAGTGACGAGCATAAGGGCTATCGCTGTTGGGACCCTGTTTGCCGTCGGATGCGTATCTCTCGCGACGTTACTTTTAATGAGACGCGCCCTTTCTATCCTCGTCCCACCGCTGGTACCTACCCGGTGGAAGATATCTCTTTTCTTCTTTTTCCTGACACACCTCCTTCTACTCCTATTGCGTCTTCTTCAGGACCCACTCTCCCTGATGTCTCTTCTTCGCCACCATCCTCCTCTGCTCCGTCTAGTTCTCCTAGTTCTCCTTGTTCTCCGAAGCCTTCCTCTGCTATTCCTTCTTCTTCATCGTCATCTCCTGAGTCGTCTTCCTCTGATGAGCTTCCCTCTACTCGTCGTGTTCGTCAGCGTCCTGCCCCCAACCGTTACTCTCCTAGTCAGTATGGTATTTCTGTTGCCTCTGAGCCGACTTCTTATCCGGATGTTGACGAGGTTTAATCTCGTCAATGCCCATTGTTATGGACTTGGGTTTTGGAGAAGATGGGGATCTTTGGAGATCGTGGAGCAGTTAATGCAAGCAAACTTGGGGACACGAGATTTACCTGTGTTCAGCCCCGGAGGGAAAACCCTACTCGCTTATGCGCTCTTGATTACTGCGGAACCAAGGTTCTGGTGCAGATTTGATCTGGCGTGGAGGTGTGTATGTGAAAGTATGAGTCGAGAGATCTAGGACGTGCCCTCCTGGCCTTTATATAGACTTAGGCAGGTCCCGGGCATAGTCCTAGTCGGTTACAGGTTCTAGGGTTTTACCCCTTTGAATTTCCTATCTGCGCTAGTCTTGTTCTCCAAGGACTCGAAGGCGTCATGGGCCGGCGTACATCTGCCGTGGGCCTTCCTTGGGCTGGACCAGGTATGCTGAAGTCACGTACCCATAGGGTATAACCATGTCAGTAGCCCCCGAGTGATCAGTCGAATCGTAGATTCGGCTAAGGACTCTTCAATCCTTCGGGTACAACTGGGTAGTAACAGTATACGTGTGTAGGGATTGTTGATACATGTGCCTGACTCACCCGACGGATCAGGGTCAGTTAACTGTCTTAGGACGAAACAACATGATCTTCATCAGGTTCGAGTCCCTAAACTTGAACCTGGAACATATGTTGGCGTAATTCGACTCAGGCCGCGGAGGACTTACAGGAGTGGAATTCCAGTGTTTTTAATTGATGTACCCAACGCGTCCGTCAGGATTTTTCATCACACCTGATGGCATGGATTTATACTAGCAGAGCGCAGTCAGGTGCGTTACCAGGCCATCAGATGATATCTGCAGGTCTTATCTTTGCGTCGTAGACGCAGCATCCGAAAATTTGTCACCACGGAGGTGCTTCGGGTGGCCAAGGAGATTGTCGCTCACTCAGCATTTTGTTGGGGCAGAGTTGCCAAAAAGTTTTTGCGTGCTGATCCGAAAGATCGCAGTCGAAGATTTCATAGGGCGCGACCAGCCCTATGGGAGTAGCCCCCGAGTGTCTGTTCGAGTCGTAGACTCGAGCGGAGACTTTAGTTCAAGCATTGTTCAGTTGTTAAGTCCGTAGGACTCGAAAAAATTTCGGATGCTTAAATCCATCCTCCCTATGGGAGTAGCCCCCGAGTCCGTAGTGGAGTCGTAGACTCGACGTAGGACTCAGAGAAATACTTTGTCTTTATTCGTCTTTCGGGTGCGCGACAAGCGCTCCTGATAGGAGTAGCCCCCGAGTATTTAGTCGAATCGAAGATTCGAGTGAGTACTCTTAGCTGTGGAGCCGAAGAGTTGTAGGTTGTGCTAGTATAGCTTTTGATGACGTCAGTGCTGACGATCGATGACTTCAAGCGTCTACTGCGCCAGAGATGACTTGACTGGACGAACGTGGGTCCCACTTGCTGACTTTGAATTGACCGGTCACGCGCGGCATGGAGATAATTACGGCGTCTCCTCGATTTCCGCGCGTAGTGGACAGCGTGGTAGCGACGGTTCGTTGTGATGTTGACACGTGTACGGTCAGATCTGCCGTTGGCGTTAGGCCTTCTGGATGGACGGCTGCCGTGCGTCGTCTTCGCTGTTATAATCATTGGGGAAAGCCGCGGTTTGTTTTCACCGCATCAGTTCTTGTTTTCACTGCCTCCTTGTGCTCTAGCGATTCTTGCTGCGCGCTAGGATTTCCTTCACATTTCCATCATCGTCTCTGTGTTTTCACCGTCGGTGCCGTCGTAGCACAATGGGAAAATCCAAGAAGTCCTCGTCCGCCGTTGGGACCAGCGCCGGAGGCGGAAAAGGCGCCATCACTTTCGTGTCACCGATGGTGGTGGCGGCGATCGAGACGCGGAGAGCGATCTCCGCAAGCTTCATGGCGGGGCCCGATCCGAAGATAGGGAGGCCGTCAAACTCCCCGGCAATGAGGTAATCCCCCGTCCCCCATCTAGGTATCGGGTTATGTTTCTCGCCTAAGTTATGCGCGGGTTTTCTTTTCCAGTCCACAACTTCCTCCGTGGACTGCTCTTCTTCTATGGGATTCAGCTTCATCATCTGTCTCCCAATTCTCTTCTCCACATTGCTTGTTTTATCACTTTTTGCGAGTCTTGGCTTGGCATTGAGTCGCATTTTGGCCTCTTCCTAAGCTCTATTCCGAAGAGGTTATCCGTTCGGATGGTGTGTATCCCATTGGGGTTGCATCATCTCTCTTAGTCCCAATCTTCTCTTCTTTTCTTTTCCATGTCCGAATCTGTCGATCTTGGCGGAGGCGATGGTTTTATATCCGCGACTCAGAGTGCGGCAAGATTTTGGTCTTGTTCCCTTTGACCCTCCCAAATGATTGAGAAAAGGTCTTGGAAAAACCAAATCTTGACGGTGAGAAGGCGGAGATAGAGGCCCTTTACCGTCGGGTGGAGGATCTCGGTATTGCGGAGAAGGAGGTGAAGCGTGGACATCATCAGGACGTTTCTTGAGAGTCGGTGCGACCTCTCCAAGCAAGGGCGCATCCGATGTTCCTTTATTCGGGCGCCGTGATCCGACGAGGGTTTGGTGAGAAAATCTCAGGGGATCTTGACAAGGCCCTCGCACTTCTGAAGTTCAAGGCGGAGAAGAAATCGGGATGTCGCTAACTCCTCCATTTTCTTGACGTTGGCTGCATCAGTGTAGATTTATGCACGTAGTGCTTTTGTCGACTTCAGATTTATTTCCTTTGTTTGCTAACAAAGTTCCTTCTGATTTTGCAGAGCTTCAAAGTGCCGGGCATGGTACCTCCATTGCCCGAATTATTTCCGGCTGCCCCGGATAATGAAGTGGTTGAGTCCGTGTCCGAGCTGCCGTCGGCGCGATCTCCGGCAGAGGATGCAGACGAGTCGAGTGAGGATCATACGCGCAAGCGAGCACGGAGCTCCAGCGAGTCTTCGGATGCCTCGACTCCTCCAACTCCCAGGAATCCTCTGGTCCTTGAGCGTCATAGTGACGGTCATGGGGATTCTTCCTCTCCCATTCCTGCCATTCCTGTGTGGGCTATAGCGCCGCACCCGCCAGCGAAGCGGAAGAAGGAAGAAAAGAAAGAGGAGAAGAAGGAAGAGAAAAAGGAGGAGAAGAGAGCCCGAAAGGCTCCTCCTGTTTTCGACCTGAGCTCGCTCGGCTCGTAAGTTTCTTGTTGTGCTACTGTCCTTTTTCCTTTATGATTTTTGCACTTGTGATGATTGGTTCGTATGCAGGCACTCCTCCCACGATTCCTGCAGTGATGGTGCGCGGGAGATGATGGGGGAGTCGAAGGTTGCATCTCCTCCTCCTCAGACGGTGGCGACTTCGGGAGGCGCCGCTCCGGACCCTCCTGTGCAGGAGGTGCAGGTGGTTGCACCTCAGAATTTCGCAGGCGGGCCTTCGGAGTCGCCATCAGAGCATGTAAGTTCCTCTGCTTCATGTCACGGGGGGGAGCCCCCGAGTGTCTTCGTGTGCTGATATTGTTTTTACTCCTTTGTGTTGGGCGTAGCCCCCAAGTCCTTTTCTTACTGCTATTTCCTTTTTCTGCAGCCTTTTGTGCAGGAGGCCAAGCGGCTGGTGCAGGAGCGTCTGGTGCTGGAGGCTAACCTTCGGCAGCTTCAAGGTATCTATTTGCCTTTGGGTGCCTTTTTCATTTAGTTCAGTCCTGCTTCCTGACGTTTCTTGTTTTGAATGCAGAGGAGCATAATAGTTCTCTCCGTGAGGTCGACGCTCTCAAGAAGAAGGCCGAGGCTGCCGTTGGTGCGAAAGAACGCCTCGAGCTAGAGCTGACTAAGGCAGCCGAAGCGAAAGAGCGTCTCAGCAGGAGGTCATGGACCGTGAGGAGCAGCCATTCTGCGGCCGCCTGAGAGGGAGGTGGCGACGAAGCTCATGGCTGCTGCCAAGGCTATTTCGGGTAAGTACTATGTTTCGGCCTGTTTCTTCGTGCTTCCTTTGCTCTTCTGTGCTGCCTTTCTTCATGTCTTCTCTCTTTATTTATATCTCAGATGCCGCAGGCATCGAGTTTGACCGTGGTGCTCTAGAGCACGGGAGTGCTCTAGATGATGCTACTGTGGCGGTCGAAGACCGCTACAGCACCGTCGTCAGCTCCCTAGCCAAGGCGAAGAAGGTCCTTGGCCGCTTCTACAGGGAGCTTTTCCCTAAGGGCGTGGCCCTCGATGATGTGGATGCCCTGGCGGAGGCTTTATCAGCCGAAGCGCCTGCGGAGTACAAGCGCAAGCAGAAGGGCATTGGCGCATCCGTCGGGCTGGCGATGGCCTTGGCGGCTGGAGCGGAGCTGGACCTGCCCCAGATCACCTCCCGGATGCCGACGACTGCGGATGGATCCGAGGTAGCCTTTGCTGCCTACTCCGCTCGCTGCAAACGATATGGGCCCAAGCTCATTGATTTGCTGTCTGAGTATGCACTGCGGCAGCAGGGCGGGGCCAAAGCTAGGAAATCCGGCTCCGAGGCGATTCAGGGTGCCGCGTCTGGCTTTGTAGACGTAGGATAGTTTGTAGTTTGCTTTTGCTGTAAATATTTTGAAGAACACCATCCTTGTGCCACGTAGTGGCCTTATATGTTAATGAATTCTTCTGAGTTGTGCTCGCCATTATGCGAATGTTTGTGTCCCTTTCTTTTTCTGCTGCTCTAGGTTCCTTTGGGTGCTGACCCTGTTGACACCTCGTCCGCAATGCCGCCGTGACCATCTTTGGATGATTCCTCGCAGCTCGCTTTTCTTCAAGATCGTGTGCGTAGTCTGGAGAGGGAGTTGCTATGGTTGCACGGTCATGCCGATGTTTGGAAGTCCAAGGCGGATCATGGTGCAGCCAGAGAGGAGTACTTGATGGCGGAACTGGTTCGGCTATCCGAGCAGCTGCAATGTAAGTTGTTCTTTGGTTCGAGCTGTAGCTCAGTTTTTCGGATGAGCCCTTTGGCCTTTTGCTTATTTGTTGCAATTGTCACAGTGCGAACCTTGCCCGAGGGAAGAGAAGGGCGTGTCATTGTTCGAGTCAATTGCACGACTCAACAGGACATGGGCGGTGGCTTCTTCCGGATGGATCGTGACCGCGTCGTGGCTCGCTACGGTGCGAGATCGTGCATCGGGTTTCGAGTGCTTCGCCAAGTGCGTACGTCGCTTGCCTTTGCCGCACGCGTCATGTTCCCTTTGATGCCGCATCGAGCAAGCCTTGCGGTCTGCCGTCGAAGTTCGAACGTAAATAATGTCAAGGAGTTGGTGCGGCAACTCGTCGCGGAGTGAAGGCGCCTTGTCCCTTGTGAGGTTGCACCTACCGACGTAGATTTGGGCTGGCCGCTAAATACCTCTTCGGCCGAATGGCGGTGAGTGGGACATCGTCCACATTATGCGGTTGAAGGCGATGCGAACAGGTCGTAGATTTGTTTGAGCGGCGTGCTCGGGTTATTCTTGAATAGGTAGTACACGAAAAAAAGATAGATGTAAACGTTGTATATTTAATTGGGCGTGTTGTGCCCTTTGTTGTAAGGTTTGTGAGCACGCATTGCTTTGATTGAGTACGTGTCCTTTTCGTTTGCTCGACGTTGTATTCTAGTGTACACGCTTGGTCCTCGATCGATGAAATCGTGAGGTGGGGAGCCCTGAGTGCGTTTGTAGCATGAAGTAAAGTTGTAAAATAGAGAATTGAAGTTTTGGGGAGACACTTAGCTTTATTTATATCGTAATGGAGGAGGTACATTGTTAATTTGAATAGCCTTGGCTGAAATCCTTATTGAAAGTAAAGGGGTAGGTTGCTACGGATAGAATCGTCGCAGGTGCGCGATGTTCCATGGGTTGGAGTATGCGACTCCAGACTCCACGTGCTTGAGGCGATAGGCGCCACCTGGGATGACTTCGGTGATGACGTAGGGTCCTTCCCATGGTGACTCGAATTTATTCGGTCGCTTTTGCTTGAGTCGTAAGACGAGGTCTCCTTCGACGAAGGACCTTGGGCGCACTCGGTACTGTGGTAGTTATTGGAGACTCTTTGGTACACCGATCGAGTCTTTGCTATGTCTCTTGCTTCGTCGAGTGTATCGACGGCATCTTCGAGTGCCTGTGGATTCGGCTTCCTTTGTATGCGACGACCGAGGGGCCTGGTGGCGTGCCGGTAGACGGCCTCGGCTCCGTGTACCATGAAGAACGGTGTAGCCGGTGGCGCTTGTTTGGCGTGGTCCGTAGCTCCAGGTGACGGATGGTAGCTCTTTCGTCCAGGCTCCAGCTTTTTGTTCGAGTGAACTCATGAGGCGCTTCTTGATGCCAACGCCAATTAGGCCGTTGGCCATTTCCACTTGCCTGTTTGTTTGCGGGTGTGCCACTGAGGCGTACGTGATGTTGATCCCAAGGCCTTCGCAGAAGTCCTGGAATTCCTTGGAGATGAAGTTCGATCCGTTGTCGGTGATGATGCTGTGCGGTACGCCGAACCTGTAGACAATGGATTCAAAGAACTTGACGGCGGTTTTGCCTTTTTGGTTGGTGACCGGCATGGCCTCGATCCACTTGGTGAATTTGTCAACTGCAACCAGGAGGAAGACATGTCCCCCTTTCGAGGATTTTGGCAGTTTGCTGATCATGTCGAGCCCCATTGAGCAAAAGGCCAAGCTATGGGTATGGGTCTGAGCTCGGACCCGGGTGCGTGCGGTTTGTCGGCGAACCGTTGACACCCGTTGCATCTTCGGACGATGTCTTTTGCGTTGCTCATGGCCGTTGGCCAGTAGAATCCTCCTCGTAGAGCTTTGGCGACAAGGGAGCGACTGCCTGCGTGGTGGCCGCAGATGCCCTCGTGGATGTCTTGGAGGATGGTTTTGCCGTCATCGATGGTGACGCACCGTTGTAGTACACCCGTGATACTGCGCTTGTACAACTCGCCATTGATGGTGGTGAAGGCCTTTGACCGATGAGATATGCGCCGGGCATCTGTCGGGTTGTCAGGCAGTTCTTCATTTAACAGGAACTGGAGGTATGGGCGCGTCCAGGTTTCTTCGACTGCCATGACCTGCATTAGGTTGACCATGGCGACCTCGGTGTCCAATTTTTCGGGTCCTTCATGGCCTTCGGGTAGCGTAGCCCCCGAGTGTTCTGCTTCTTCGGGTGATCCCTGGGGAATTTCCGCATGATGGACGGCACGCAGATCTGTTCGAGGAACACACCTGGTGGCACCTTTGCGCAAGTGGAGCCGATGTTGGCGAGTCTGTCGGCTTCCTTGTTGCTTTCTCTTCCTACGTGTCGACGCTCGCAGCCGTCGAATTCTCCTTCGAGTGCTTTGTAGAGCGCGCGGTACGCGATCATGTTTTCGGCGTGTGCGTCGCACTCGATCATGTTTCCTACGAGGTTGGAGTCACCATAGATGACCAGGCGCATTGCGCCGCATATCTTTGCCATCCTCATGCCATGGATAAGGGCTTCGTATTCGGCCTCGTTGTTGGAGGCTCGGAATTTCATCCGGAGGACGTACTTCATCTTGTCGCCTTGCGGGGTGGTCAGTATGACCCCTGCTCCTGCTCCGGCTTCTCTCTTGGAGCTGTCGAAGTGCATCGTCCATGACTGCGACATGTCTGGGGTGTCTGGCAGCTGCAGCTCCATCCAATGTACCAAGAAGTCCGGAAGGACTTGAGATTTGATTGCGAGTCGCTTCTCATAGACGATGTCCAGAGGTGACAGTTCGATGCCCCACAGGGCCACGCGTCCTGTGGCCTCCGGGTTATTCAGGATGCTGTTCAGGGGTGCCTCATTGACGACCATCACCTGATATTCTTGGAAGTAGTGGCTCAATCGTCGAGCCGTCATGAACACGCCGTAGGCGAGTTTCTGGTAGTGAGGGTACCTCTGTTTTGTTTGAGTGAGTACCTCGCTGAGGTAGTAGATTGGGCGTTGGACCCCGTGGGTCTTGCCCTCTTTGGGTCGTTCGACCACTAGTATGCAGTCTTGACCACGATGTGGCTGATATGTACAGAAGAGGCTCGCGCCTTTGGCGTGACCAAGACGGGCGAGGTGGAGAAAGCCGCTTGAGGCTTTCAATCGTCGCTGGCTTCGTCCACTGAATTTATCTGCACACAAAGTTGATAGAATGCCGGGCCTTCTCGCCCATGCGGTGATGAATCGCTTAGCGCCGCTTATTCTCTCGCGAGTTCTTTGGACGCCTTTGAGGTTTTTAGGCTTCTCCATTTCCATGATGGCTCGATTTTCTTGGTTCGCCTCGATCCTCGAGAGATGAAGTACCCAAGCGGTGACCCGATGGGGCCTTGAAGGAGCATTTTTGGTTGAGCTTGATCTGTAGCGATCAAGATTGTCGAACGTCTCGCGGAGATCGTCAATAAGTGTCCTTGCCTCCTTGGTTTTATTACTATGTCGCCGACATAGACTTGGACGCTGCGACCGATCTGGTCCTTGAGGCGAACTGCATGCATCGCTGATGCGTGGCACTGCGTTCTTTAGCGAAGGGCATTGTGTTATAGCAGAATACTCGAACGGTGTGATAAGCGTCGTTTTCTCTTGATCTTCGACCTTGAGCGAATCTGGTTATAGCTTTGAGTAGGCGTCGAGGAAGAGAGTTTCTCACAACTGCGGTCGAATCGATGATCCGATCGATCCGAGGAAGAGGAAGTGGTCCTTTAGGCGGCTTGTTTAGTGGCGTGAAATCACGCACATCCGCAGGATGTCCGTGTCCTTCTTTGGGACCATGGTCGTGTTTGCCGACCATTCGCTTTCCTTGATTTCCACGATGAAGTCCGCGCGAGTAATCTGTTGATTTCCTTGCCGATGGCTTGGATCGTGGCTCGGCGAGTCTTGGATGGACCGCTTGGCGGCTTGGTGTGCGGAAAGATATTGAGTGCGTGCTCGGCAAATTCCACAGGAACTCTGGCATGTCCACAGGACACCAGCGAAATTTCTAAGCGCTCACGGAGGAATTGACAGCGCGCCTTCCTATCGGGGATCGAGGTCGTTGGCGATCGGCGTCTTGGAGCATCCGTCGGATGGACTGCACTTTCTTGGTGTTGACGGTGGAGTTGAAGGACATGTCGGTGCGTTACGCCTTGTATGGGGTGCCCATTGTCCGTCACCTCGCGGAGCCTTACAAGCTCGTCCTGCATGCCGAAAGACTGGGAGATTTTGTTGAAATCCCTGTCGCATTGGTCCGATCGGGTGAAGCTTCTGTGGATCGTGATGACGCCCCTCGGTCCTGGCATCTTGAGTAGTAGGTATGCGTAGTGTGGACGGCCAGGAACCTTGCTAATGCTACACGCCCCAGGATGGCGTGGTATTGCGACAACCCATCCACTTCACTTCGAAGTCGCTCCTGCTGAAAGTTGTCCGGCTTCCCGAAGATGACATCGAGCCCTATTTTGCCCAGGGGAAATATGCCCTTCCCTGGGACGATGCCGTGGAACGTTGTGTCCGACTATTCCAGGCTACATTGTGGGATCCGCATTGCTGCTAGGGTGCTTGCGAACATTAAATTGATGCCGCTGCCGCCGTCCATGAAGATGCGACTCATCTCGAAGCCTCCGATCTGCGCCTCCAGCACTGGCGGCAAGATGACTGGGCGAGGATCCGGCAAGGTGATCCGCGAGTGAATGTGATGCAGGACTCCGATCCACTGAGGTACTCATGGATTGCAGGCGGAGTTGCCACGGCCAAGTTGATTTGTCGGGTGATTTTCTTCTGCACCCTATTCGTGGGGCGTCCCTTCTGGATCGTGTTTAATGCTCCTTTTGGTGGGGGTACCCGTTCCCAGTGTTGTTACGTCTTGGTCGTTGGATGGTTTGGGCCTCCAATAGGCGGCGGTGGAGGAGCTCCGAGCGCTATTTCTCCTTGCACGGGTGCGTTTCCAAACGCAAGGATTGGGGCTTGTTGCCTCATCTACACCATGCTTTCGCTGAGTTTCTAGAACTCGCGGCAGTCCTTGAGCATGTGGTTGGCTTTCTTTTTGCCATCCTGTTTGTCGATGTAGAAGTGGATGGTGCACGGACCCGAAAGTTTGTCGTATGCTGAGGGTCCATTGTCACGATGTGGCGTTACCCAAGGCTGCTGAAGCGTCCGTTGTCGCGGTGTTTCCGCGGTATCCTCCATTATTAATTTGTTGTCGTTATGGCGGTCGGCGTAAACGGCGCGACCATGTCAGTCGTCGCGGTCCTCGTGACGCGATCTCCTCTTCTTCTTGGCGTTCCGTCTTGACCATAGTCGTCCTCTTCATCCGATTGTGTTCGGTGAATGCAATCTTCGCCGTCGCCACACATTGGCGATGTCCATGAGGTGATCGAGTGTCTTGGGCTTGACGCGCCCAAGTTCCTCCTTGAAATCTTGTCATTTGACGCTGTCCCTGAAGGCGTCGATGGCCCTCTCTTCGGAGATGTGTGCTGCGGAGTTCTTGGTTGTAGACCAGCGTAGTATGTACGAGCGAATAGATTCACCCGTTCTCTGAGTGCAGGCTCGCAACTCTTCGATTGAGGCGGGCCTCTTGCTAGTGCCCTTGAAATTTGAATGAAGTCATGGCGAGCTCCTCCCTTCGGATGGATCGATGATAACAGCTGAGCAGGACCAGCGCCGTCCCATTTGGTGAAGGCATTGCATGGCGGTTTCTTTGTTGCCTCTGTGAAGCTTGACGGATGACAGATGGTCGCTGAGCTATGATTTTGGATCTTGCGTGCCGTTGAACTTCGGAGTATCCGAAGGAAGCTTGAAATTGCGTGGCATCTATGTTCGCCGAACAGATCTGCTAAAACATCGTGCTCCGCAGAGTTCTCCTTCATCTTCGTCCATCTCGGATTCAGACGAGCATGCACGTTTGGCTCGTGCTTTGTCGATTTTGTGCTGTGTAAGCTTGTCTCTGGCGTCGTAGTCGCATTTATGGTGAGCTCTTCTTCCTTCGAGGAAGGTCGTGTTCCTCCTCTTCTTGGATGAAGGGTGGGGCTCGGTCGCGCTGGTGGAGCTTTCTTCTTTGGCTCCAGGAGCATCTTCGTGGGCGCAGCTCCGACGAGTCGAAGTCCGGTGAGCGGACTTATGCATGGCTCTTTTCGGGTCCCCCTCCGGAGGTGGGTGGGCCGCTAGATATGCAGTGGCTGCCATGATCGCAGCTTGCGGTGTCTTCGGGATGATGTTGCCGTCGGCATCCATATCCATGAACAATGTGTGGAGAGTTCGGGTCACGTCACGACGCTCCTTGGGATCCATGTTCTCCACCCGAGAGCGATGCTTGTTTCTGGTTTCCGTTTGTGCTAGAGCGGGTGCCATGGCGGAAGCGCGGCTCGTCATGCTGGACTTGGAGGCTGCTTGCTTGCGTTTGTCGGCGTCTCCGCATCTTGACTTGCTTCTTGTGCTCCTCGATGAGGAGGTAGTGGTATGCCATCGGTAGTTCACGTGAGGCATCCGCGGTAGGACTATGTCGCTGCGGCGGCGTCTTGTTTGGACCCATCCTTCTTTGCTAAGTTGGATGACGTGGCGTTGTTTTCCCGATGGGTGGGGGCGGCTTCTTACATTTTCGCCGTTTCGCCGTTGGTTGGGCGGCCGGGTTAGGTGTTCCTCGTTGCCTGTGGATATTGCGGCGCATAGATAGCGCTTCATGATTGGTTGCTGTTGCGCTTTTGGATCCGGAACCGTGGGTCCCTTCATCCGAAAGTGGGTCGCCTGATCGGATTCAATTTGTTGCTATCGTAGAACTCATCTGTCGATGGTGATGTTTGCGACGCGGGTGTGGAGCCCACGAGCGGGCCTGATTGATGGCACGGGCACCCGAGGCGGAGGGTGCGGTTTGACCCGCAGCGAAGCTCCGAATAGGATCTCGAGTCCGTCGCCACGGGCTCGAAATCTTTCATGGTGGCGCGAGTGGGCGGTGAAGTCGAAGCGCCAAGAGGAGGTGATTCTCCGTCGCCACGAGTTGTAGATCGATCGGTCGGGCGTCACGATCGCACAATCAACGACCCGATTCCCAAAGGCGGCGCCAATTGACGAGGTTTAATCTCGTCAATGCCCATTGTTATGGACTTGGGTTTTGGAGAAGATGGGGATCTTTGGAGATCATGGAACGGTTAACAGACAAGCAACCGGGGACACGAGATTTACCTGAGTTCAGGCCCGGAGGAAAACCCTACTCACCTTATGCGCTCTTGATTACGGGCGAAGAAGGTTCTGGTCTTGGATTCGATCTGGCGTGGAGGTGTGCGAAAGTATGAGTCGAGAGATCTAGGCGTGCCCTCTGGCCTTTATATAGACTTAGGCGGGTCCGGGCATAGTCCTAGTCGATTCTGTTCTAGGGTTTTACCCTTTGAATTTCCTATCTGCGCTAGTCTTGTTCTCCAAGGACTCGAAGGCGTCATGGGCCTTGGCCACCCAAAATCTTCATGGGCGGCAGACATCCGCTGTGGGCCTTCCTTGGCTGGACCAGTATCTTTGAAGTCACGTGCAGAGGGTATAACCATGTCGATGTTGAGCATCATCTGAATGACAATGTCCATGGTTGAGGAGATTGTTGTGCTTGGCGACCGGCACTGGGATCTTGTTTCTCCTCCGGTGTTCGTCCCTATCACGTGTAAGTGGGTCTATAAATTAAGACCCGCTCGATGGATATCTTGAAGCGGTATAAAGCGCGTCTTATGGCTCGTGGTTTTCAGCGAGAGCACGTCGTGACTATGATGAGACCTTTGCTCATATGGCTCATATGACCCTTATGCGCTATTCTTGTTGTTACATTTTTGTCATGATACGTGTCCCGGCTTGATGTTGTAACGCATTCCTCAATGGTGAGTTGAGTGAGGAGGTTTATATGCAGCCTCCTCATGGGTATTCTGTTCCCGCTGGAATGATTTGCCGTCTTCGGCGTTCTCTTTATGACCTGAAACAGGCCTCTCGTGCCTGGTTTGAGCGCTTTGCCTCTGTGGTGACTGCTGCTGTTTTCTCTCCTAGTGCTCATGATCCAGCGCTGTTTGTTCACACTTCTCCTCATGGACGCACTTTTCTTCTTCTCTATGTTGATGATATGATTATTACTGGTGATAATCCTGAGTATATTGCCTTTGTTAAGGCTCGTCTTCGTGATCAGTTTCTTATGACTGATCTTGGTCCTCTTCGATATTTTCTTGGGATTGACGTTTCCTCTACTTCTGATGACTTTTTCATCTCCCAGGAAAAGTATATTCAGGATCTTCTTGCTCGTGCTGCTCTTGGGGATGAGCGCACTGTTGAGACCCCTATGGAGCTTAATGTCAAGCTTCGTCCTACTGATGGTGATCCTCTTCCTAATCCGACCCGTTATCGCCATCTTGTTGGGAGTCTTGTTTATCTTGTTGTCACTCGTCCTGATATATCTTATCCTATTCATATTCTGAGTCAGTTTGTTTCTGCTCCTATCACTGTTCACTATAGTCATCTTCTCCGTGTTCTTCGTTATCTTCGTGGCACGATCACTCGTCGCCTTCTCTTTCCCCGTTCCAGCTCCCTCCAGCTCCAGTGCTATTCGGATGCTACATGGGCGAGTGATCATATGGACCGCCGTTCACTTTCTGCTTACTGTGTGTTTCTTGGTGGTTCGCTCATTGCCTGGAAGACGAAGAAATAGACAGCGGTTTCTCGTTCGAGTGTTGAGGCTGAGTTACGTACTATGGCCTTGTTGACTGCTGAGGTGACCTGGTTACGGTGGTTGCTTACGGATTTTGGGGTCTCTATTACCACACCCACTCTGGTTTTGTCTGACAGTACAGGTGCTATTAGTATTGCATGTGATCCGGTCAAGCATGAGCTTACCAAGCATATTGGTGTTGATACTTTCTATACACGTGCTCAGATGCAGGATCAAGTTGTTACGCTTCAGTATGTGCCTTCAGAGTTACAGTTGGCGGATTTCTTCACGAAGGCACAGACCATTGCGCAGCATACTTTCTTTCTCTCCAAACTCAGTGTTGTGGAGTCACCATGAGTTTGAGGGGGTGTTAGATATATATTTGTATATTGTATGTCCTCACTTGTTAGAGGGTTTTCCTACAAATTTCTACATGTACATGTACTATATATTGTGGCCTTTGGCCCTGAGATATACAAGTTGCCTATTCCTAACAGCACCTTCCGCTACTGCTCAGACTAGTAATTTTGCACGTGCAATGCACGTCTCTAAAATATATTACTCCCTTCGGTTTCAAATAGACGTCTCAGATTTATCTAAATTTGATGAACCTAGGTACTAAATAGTATTAACATTCATCATAATTTTGAAAAATTTGAGACATCTTTTTAAAGACGAAGGAGTATATTAGCTACAAATACAATTCAAAACAAGATTGTAGCCATATTTTAAATGTAACTGCTAAGCAACATAATTGACCATCTGTTCTCTTATGAAGGTCCACCAATTATATAACCATTTTATACTTTAAAACATATACTCCCTCCATCTTAAAATAGATGTCTTAGATTTATTAAAATTTAGATAAATCTAAATACTAAATAGTACCTAATTTTATCTAATTTTTAATAAATCTGAGACATCTATTCAAAAACTCCTCCCACGATAAAACCATTTTATAATCGCCCCATGACTCGTAAAAAAACGCCAATCAGGCACACACGCACATTCTAAAAAGAAGACAAACACATGTCGCTCCCCACTCCAATCTCCTCTCACTCTCTCAGCTTCGTCTCCCTCTCTCTGTCTTTGTCAATGACACACACGCCATACAAGGCATGGTAGTTCAGCCCCTTCACTGCCGCCCTGCCGCAGTGCCGCTGGCACAAGGACTCTCCCCGTACCCTTGCATGCGCACCCTCCCCCGCTGCCACGACGACCTACTCTTCCCCTGAATCTGGGCTGCTACCGCGAGCCCGCGATGGCCGCCCTTCCCCTGCCTCCCCACTTACGAAGACGGATGCGCGGACATTGTCTTCATCGGATCCTAGGCCGTGGCCACCGTTAAGGCGTTGGGGGCTACGCAGCGCCGGCCTCCACCTGCATCGGGTCAAGATGCTGAATCAGACGCCGGCGAGGATGCCCAGCTCCGGCCGTCCGGCTGGATGTGTCGCGAGCCTCCCCGAGCAGCCAGAGGCCAATGGTCCCGGATTACAGTCATGCCGGATTAGATGGTCGACTGATGGGCCTGGCCTGAAGTAGCAAGGTGAGCTCCCTCTCTGAATTTTCTTGCCAGATCTTGCTGTTCATAGATTGGTAACACGTGTTTCTGGATGCATGTACGCACATGTCAGCATGGTATGATAGTCATGGATGTTTATGGAAGAATCTCCTAATTGGGTATAGCATAAGAAAATGCTTGCAGCCATTTGTAGTTAAGATTGGTAATTTCAGGCATTGTTTGACAAAGGTGTACATTTATTTCTTGATACAGCAGGGTTTTACACTGGAAGATAATCCTTGAAACTCTCAATTTCTACTCCTCAGATTGCAAAGATGTACTTTTACCATGTGGTCATCCACATTTACTTTGTGATCATTTGTTAGCTCCTGTTTGTTCCTTTTTTTCATATATAGGAAGATATGTGGCTTATCCATCCCTTTAACATCTAAAAGAGCTAAGATGTGTACTGAAAATTTGACATACTATGAATCTGTTAGCTTGGAGCTCTGCATGCATTGTCTTATGCTATTTAGTGTTGTAGTATCATTTAGGTGGTCGTATTGTAGAGGTAAGCATTGGTATTATGTGGGAATATGAAATACATATCTTCTGGACTAAAATATTGAAGCTATCAAAGTGTTGTCTCTTGTCTCTACTCTAGGTATGTGTATGAGCAAGATAGGCATGGCTTATACTCATGGTCTGTATAGGAGCAGAATGGGAAAAGTCATACCTTGCTGATCTAATGGGGCCGACTGATACTTGCAAGATAGTAGCATGGCCCTCGAGTTGAATAGTATAAATTTAGATTTTGTTTACATGTTCCTGCAATGTTTGATAAAATATGCAACCTGGAGAGAAATTAATAGCTTTCCATTTGATCTGAGAGCTATAATCCATGCTACAGTGTTCATTGTGCCAATCTGAATATGCAGAACAACAGAAAAAACCCTGAGCCCAAACCCTTGACCTAATTGACTCGTACTTTCATCCTCCTCTGCCACCGCCATTAGCTAATAAACCTAGAGCAGAATCAATAGGACATCCATTTAATGAAATTAATAAAGCATCTTTTCAAGGTTAATAAGCTCCAAAGGAAAAATAAAAAATACAGATTGGCACTTAACTTGGCAAACCTGACATGTAAACATATACATGTATGCAATGATATCAAGCTATAAGCATCTGATCACTTGTAACTAAAGAGAGGAAACACGCAGCTCATGTGCTAGAAAGTCAACCTTCAGCGAACCTACGGCGAAAGGGTATTACATGTCCTAGCAAATGCACCCTATAGCCAAGGAGATCCACCGGGAAAATCGTGTAGTCGGTAGTATAAATTTCCACTTGTCACTGATGGAAGCTAGCTAGACAAACATATGGAATACTTTGAGCATAAATTAACACAAAATTGGATGCATACCAGACCTACTTACCTTTCATGCTTCATGATGAACGAATACAGTAGCAGCTGGTAAAAAATATGTTTCCTTGACATAGATGAGCCATTGACTTCTTTTTACAAGAGGAAAGCCTGTTCATATCTATCTGTTTCCAACATCAGTAGTGAGTAGTCAGTAGCTTGGATTTTCACACAAGAAAAAAATGATAAACTGTATCTAATAGTGCAAATGATATCAGTACATAAACCCATCTCATAACAACTACGAAGGAAATATGCCCAACTCGAAGAAGAATGTTTACCTGTTGTACAAAAGTTAACCCTTTCTAGCCACGTAGCTGAAATATTTCCTAGTGTACAAAGATGCAAATATGCCCGCAACAACAAAAGAAGTTCAGAGTTGCACACTTCCCAACATTGTTTACAACATACACATCGGGAAGTGTTCAGCGTTGAAAGCTGGCCAGATCATCTTCCCATCAAGAACATATTTCAGATTCGCCTCTCGCTAATTCCAATCATGACAGAAATACATTCAAGATCAGATTAACATAATTTTAAAAAGCTTCAGAAACTGCACAACTAACCTTTTCAGCATCCAACCAACCCGACTCAATATGAATTTGCTGATTCAGATGCACTAAAATTTTACCGGGAGACGGAGCGATTGTCCGTGTGCAGGGCATCCTACTCATCCCGAAGAAAATGCCTCTCCTTCTTTGTATCCCTCATCCTGTCTGTGTAACGCAAATACCCACCTCCTCTCCGTGGCAATTCGTCGAACACCTGCGGGGAATCAAAACAAACTGGCCGAGAGGGCTCTTACAAACTGATGAGGCCTAAACCAAGCGCAGGGACATTTCAGGATAGCAAATCTTCAAGCATAATTTCATGCCAAAATAAAATTCGCACATCACCTGGACCAAGAAAACTATTATTTTACTACATCTAACCAGTGAGCATTTTGATAATTTCATGTTTGCATGTAATTGCTGTGTAATACTATGGTTAGCATGTAATTGCTGTATAATACTAATCTGCAAGAGTTAAGGAAAAAACCAAGTGTCCTACCGCTAATCCAGTTACTACAATGTTTGATATAAAAGCTGTTCAAAAGGCTTTTTCTATGGCTCTTGTCTACTGGGAAGCCTGGATTATCTGCATTAATATCATGTATTCACAAAATTCTTATAAATTGTCGCTAAATCTCTGTCATTTAGAATAATTCTTCTTTTGCTGAATTACCAACAACTCAATCATATAGTTTCGTTGGATATCTCACTATCTCATATGTAAATGTGTTCTGGCAATCTGTACCTGATGCTAGCTTGTGCTCATTTAAGCCTTTTTCGTGCAGGATCTTCACAATAAAGTACTACTCAACATCATGCTCCAGTATGGTACCGTGGTAGAAGAGTTAAAAGCCGCAACATCCTCTACCATTCCTTGCCCGCAACAATGTCATCTTAGATCCTCGCTTTGACCTTGCTGCGTGGTTTCCATGGTGCAGCATGAGCTCTGCCACGACCTCCCCGCTCTATTCCGTCCTCGTCGGGCTGGAACCGCAAGCCGCGGCATAGACATGGAGAAGCAGCACCAGCGACAGGCCCTCGGCGCGCGTAGTTGGCGTTGAATCCCCGGAGGAAGCCAAGACAGTCCCACGCCGCCCTCAAAGCGGTCCCCCATGGATGAGGAAGAGGGAGGTGACCATGGGGCCGGGGCGTGGCAAAGAAGTTGTGCAAGCGCGGCGGCGGGGAAGATGGGGAGGTGGTCTGGTGGATCTGAAGGTGCAGTTGGGAGGGAGAGGGAGAGATTCTCGGCCTGGCAGGAGTTGTGCGAGAAGACTGCGCCGAGGTCCAGGAGCGCAAGGTGAGAAGGGATGGAAGAGAAAATTAAGGAGAAAATTAACAGAGACGTCATAATGAATACGGATTTCATGGGCGTGCGGTTTGACAGAGTGGGGCGGGGTGTTTTTCCTCTGCCGGTGGAGTGTGTTCAGTCAATAAAAATTGCTAAGTGCACACACAACAACAAATTTGATTGCCTGGGCTGTTAGATTGATTTTGATGGGGCTAATCCTGTGGTGGTAATGGGACCATGTACTTCCATGGGGTGCGTTTAGTAAAGATAATGTTTGTTGTTTTATAAGTAGTATAGATTATGTGAACTAGAGGTTATTGTTACGTGTTCGATTGGAAAATCGTATGTGTCGACCTGGTAGGCTGCGCGTCGCACACACCCGCACACGGTATGGGCCGACCTAGTCGGCGTTCTTCTTCTCTTTTTATTTTTTGTTTTTCTAGCTTTGTTTTCTTTTCTATATTTTACAATTTTCATCTATTCGTTTTACTTTAATTTTTACTTTTTTAAAAAATGTTCTAATTCAAAATCTATTCAGATTTAAAAAGTATTTTGATTTGAATGTTCATATTTGAAAATTATTTAATGTAAAATCGTTTAGTTCTAAAAATTATCCACATTTCAAAAAGTTTAATAATGTCCAAAATTTGAAACTGTTCATTTCTAAAATTCTTAGGTTCCTATGGAAAATGTTTCAGTTTACAAAGAAGATATTTAGATTTCGAAAAATAAGAAATAACAAAAAATATACTCCTAGAAAAAAGCAAATAAAAAGATCCAGTGCTGCCCGGCCCAACACGCCTGGCTGGAGTGTGCGGCACGGGATCCGGGACGCACAGGTCGGAGCTCCCGTTCGCTTGCGCACCGGTGGCCCGTGTCATCTTTTTTGCCTACTGCAGTAGAATCCTTCCTCTGGTCTGTCGGTCAGAGTGACAAGGTGACGAAGATTCCTGAGGGGCATGAATAATGAGATAGACTGTCAGATTCAGAAATGGATAGCTAATATAGCAACACCTGCAGACAAGGCTAGAAGTCTCTGCTGGTGCTTTTGAGCAAAGCTTGTTACCCTTTTTCACCATGTCGCTTCTGATCACAGCCTAATCATCATTGTGTTAATTAGCCCTCATGCATAGATCTGTCGACATGTCTTTAACAACTCCTTTCGCACGATCGCGATCTGCGATTATTGTATTGCTGGTAGCCTAATTCGAGGCTCGACAATGTACCCCATCACCTCACCCGCTTTGCAACAGGTTTCAAATGATTACGGTCCATTCAGATCAGAGGGTGTATAATGCAGAAGAAGCTAGCTCCCCAATCCCCATGTGCAGCTAGAGGTAGATACATTGCATCGTTAATGTTACTATCGTCATCGTCGCTAAGCAAAGTAATGTTAACATTAGCCAGATGCGTTCTGTGTTGTTCTTTTGCTGTACATTGTGGCGTCAAAAGAGGAGACCACGGGCCCTCCAGATTCACCCCGTTGCCCCAACATTGGCAAAGCACCATTTGTTTATCCCTCTAGATTCCCGCTGTTTAGCACCGTCTTTGCCAACAGGACGAGCTTATTCTGTGATCTATAAATCCCGTGGTAGATATGGTCTGCGTCTCTGCGAGCAAAAGGTAAGACGAGTTGGGTCCGGGGGAATTGGTCTCGGCGCTGTACCGGCGACAGGGGACAACCACGGTACGGGGTGCTCTCATGGCGGATCTCCCGGACGGACGCTCGTGGTCCGGTCATGGCCTTGCGCTGTGTTTTGTGGGCGTGTGGATTCAGATCCCAGCTCGATCTGCCTCTGATGCATGCTGGAGTGCCGGACCATTAATATTTTGTTACTCGCACCATAAAATGAGGTTGTTCAAGCGTTCTGCTTTCCCTCGGATGGTGAACCCTCCCTGTGACCTGCGTGCACTGCCACTGGTCATTCCAGGCGCCCGGGCATGTTTGGACTGTGACTAATTGAAGCCTACTGATCTTTTTTGGTGATGACAAAAAGACTTCTTGCTGCTTAAGTAGTTATAATTGCTTTCTGGCATGCTAATGCTTCACTGCAACTCTGGTTTAATATTTTTCAGCAATGTCGGCCAGCTTCTCCAGCTTGTGGCAAGGAAAAGCTCAACAGTTTTTTTTTTGGCCGACTAGACAAATTTGGTAGGTCGATCTTGGAGAGCGTAGCCTTTTGGAGCATGAGATAAAGGTAGCCCGTTAAGAATATAAATATGTTGTCTATCGCATTTCCATCAGTTCGGAATTTCGGAATAATTGGTTAGGGCAACAATTTAATATGATATCGGAGCCAAGAGGTCTCAAGTTAAGACCCTGCTCACGCAGTTTACAAAAAAGATTCTGCGGCCTGCACCAAGCCCACGCTAAGGACTAAAAATAGCCTAGATGTGAGAGGGAGTGTTAAACTTGAGTGGCTTGGAAAATCCAAGTCAGATCAGCTGGCATGGATGTGCACCATGTTGTATAATCTAGCCGAGTAAGGTCAACACGGACGGCGCTTTTCGCCAGAAGGATAGCAGCGGTGGGGGAGGTGTGGTAATCAGAGACCACCATGGGACGTTCTTATCAGGGGCCTGCCATTTTTAACCATGTTGCTGATGCTGAAGGCGCTGAGCTCCTTGCGTGTCGTCGGGGCTTGCTGCTTGCAAAGGAATGCCAGGTTCGTAGGGTGTGGCTGGAAACGGACTGCGCGATAGCTATGGCGAAACTGAGCATGGAAGATCGGGATAGGTCAATATATGGATCATTGGTGGAAGAAATTAAAGCGCTCATGAAAGACTTCGATGAAGTGATGATAGGTGCAGTACGGCGAATGGCGAATGGTGCTGCACATCTCCTTGCAAAGGAAGGCTGCGACAATAAAACTTGTAGGGTATGGCTGGGGTCTCCTCCGGCTAGTCTTGGTAGATCTCTTGTAATGGATGCTTTGAGTGATTAATATAGGGCCGCCTACCAGTGACGCCACAACGATCGAATCTGAGGCGCTTCGGCGACCAGCGCCCCGCCCTCCCACCCCGGTCGCGTGACCAGGTCCAAAAACGGAAACCTGGCTGGACCATCGTCCTCTCCAAGCAAAAACCAGAACGGAAACGAAATCCCCCCAGATCTAGCGTTATACCCTTCCCCGATTACTCACCTGCCCGTCTCTCCTTCATCCTCTAGCGAAAAAGCCATTGCAGCGCCCTGCTACCGAAAAGAAAAAAAAGGAACACACAGGCAAAAACAACAGGTACTTCTCAAAATCATCTCTTAAAATCACCATGATTTTGGTAGCAAAGTTTCTATATTATTCTCAATATGATAATGTACTGCTGCACAACATGGATCTAAACAAAAAACAAGTCATCTATAACTACTCCTCAGTTTTGCATCTGACATATGTCCAATCTTGTTCAAACTATAAGAAATCAATCATCCTAAGCTTTATTGACAGTATATGTTGATCCCTGCATTAAAAACATCCAATTTAGGACTGGCGGCTATTAGATAGGGATAAGAAAGACCTATTCGGTACCAACCTGAAACTATCACCAAGCATACCCATCCTGATATTTCCCCCTCGAGACCAAACGAGGAAGTCAGCTGAGGAACTCACACAGTTGGCAGTTTTATTCATTTCGTTATAGTTGCGGCAATTACTAGTCAGATATAGATAGCATGAGTCATCCTGATATAATAAGCAGTGGGCAGTTTTAGTTAACCATTCCATTGTAGTTGTAGTACTTACTACTCAGATACATATAGTATGAGGCATCCCAAAACCCAGCAGTTGTTGGCACTTTTATTTAGCCATTCCGTTGTAGTTGCAATACTTACTAGTCAGGTACAATGGTAACAGGTGACAATCCAAACCAGCAATTGTTGGCACTTTTATTTCGCCATTCCATTATAGTGAAGCTGATTACTAATCATTATAAAGTCAGATTTATAACACTACTTTAGTTATAGTTGTCTATGATCGAGATACTGTGCTCCAAGTCGTCCATAACCGCGGACACGGCTTTCAGAAAATTTTACCCTGCAGGGGGGCACAAATAGTAACACACGCACGATCAACCTCGGGAAAAACCAAATAAAACCGAACGAGGCATCACGACAGAGCAATTGCAAGATTCATATAAATTTCAGGGGGGCACCCCACCAAGCTACCCGCGACGAAGTTGGCCGGCTCCGGAACGGACCCACAGGTTTGCGTCAATGGCTGTAAACGACTGGGAACCCGAAAGTGTGACTGAGCTTGTCGATACCGCGAAAACACTCCGCTTACCTAAACAGTACAGGCGCTCCACGCGCAATCATAATAAAGCAGTAAAGCATGGCAAAAGTACAGGATAGTAATAAAGCCCCAAACTACTTTGTGGCCCCAAGAAATAAATATGACTCAAACTCTGGCTAGGAGGATTCATGGTCCCACATGCGGATAATGCGAATATTCAAAGAACAGGTATCAAGTACTCGGGGTCCTACGGGACACAGATGGACGATTAAAAACCAAATAACATCTATTGCCCACCTGTTCCTCTGCATTATTTACCTACTTCAATTTTAGTTATTAAACGATAATTAAAGCCATGATCATCTCCAACATAAAAGCATAAGGCATTCTTCCAACAACTGTGGTACTTGACGACACGCAACAGCACTTGAGCAAGCAACTACGACACGCAAGGCCGACTATCTACCAAACAATAGGTAATAGGATGTGTCCAAGGCAATATAAGGCTGCAAGGGATATCACGGGTACGAAAACTAGAGCATCGCAACATACATAGCAATAGATCAACAGGAGGAAATAAAGACTAGAAAGGTAAAATAGGTAGAAAGGGGGAGAATGCTCGCCTGAAAACATTGTCGAAGGTTCATCCGAAGATCGGGTCGACACTCGCATCCACTCATCGGCCTAATCCGTGAAGAAGCAAAACACTAGAAGAAACATCGGATGCACTATTTAATACTACGGCAGAAGATCCGGCATGATGCATATATGAGGTATGACATGGCAAAGATGCGATACAATTAGGCCATATTAAGCGGAACCGGAGCCCCAACAATTAATTAATAGGTTCATGTTGTTTAGGTACCCGCAATTTAAATGTTGTCTTAACAAGGCAAAACATGTCATCGGTTCGCTACACAAATTTAAATGAGGCCAATATTAGACTAGATTCGCCTGCATATGGCCTCCATGTTTAATTATGAGGTGAACCAACATAAGGCCCCCAAACCAATATGTATGCGACATGAATAATTTAAGATGCACAATTTTGTAATACATTTTATAAAATAGGGCTCGGGAAGGGGATCACACATGGCTGTCGAAGATCTTGGGTTCCTTGAGGGTTCTGGTCCGGTCTCGGACTCCAGGATCGGGCTTCAGATCATCGGGGGGTTCAGGCTTCCGAATTCCAGGAGGAGAGTTTCACGCCATCGGCTCCATGAGGTAGCTTGATGTCCCATGATGAAGATCTTGACATCCAGACGTGGCGTCGGGGATTCTTCGTGTGCCTTCGATAACTTGTTCACACCAATACACAAGCAGATAACATGTATACCGCAAGAAAACACTGGGTGCACAAGGACGCACGCGAAGCTGGCAGATGTTCACTGCTTTGCAAAGAGGCACAAGGACGGATGCATCCTGGCGAGGAAGGTGCGCATGCGACGCATGGGGAACGGCGACGCATTCCGTGCTGTTGGCAGAAGAACATCCTGAAGCAGCAGCTCAGAGGTTTGCGGAGGACGTCTTGGCCGGCGACGGCGGAGAGGTCGGGACGCGGCAATCAGCGGCGGATGATGTTGCTCGAGGGGAGGAGGGCGCCCGGGGACGGCGGTGCTCGGGCCTGGCACACAGAAGGCAAGGCGGCGACGGACGCGGAGAGCTTGGCGGCAAGGAGGTGACCGGCTCGTGATCGGGAGGTCGCGACAATGCTCGGAGGTGCTCGCGTGTGCGGCTGCGGACCGGAGCGGCGACGGCTGTTGAAGAGGGGTGGCGAGATGGACGGTTCGCGGCCAAGGAGAGGAAGCGGGGCGGGACCACGCAGACGCGATAGCCTGACGGTGGAGCTCGGCCAGAGGAGGATACGCTGGAGGCGGCGTAACTTCGGCGGAGGCGCGGCCTCGGTGACAGAGAGAGGCGACGGCCGCAGAGGAGAGTAGAGGCGGGGCGTCGGCAGGGTCCTGCGCGGCGCTTCAGGAGGCAGGCGGGGACGGCGGGCGGATCCAGAGAGAAGAGGCGCTCACGAGAGCGTGCGGGGTGAGAGAGGGGATCACACGAGAGGACAAATTCGCGGTGGGGCCAGGGAGTTGGTGGGGGTGTGGTTGACCGCGTCATGAGAGGGATGGGGTCAGGGTCACAGGCAGGGAGGGTGGCATCCAGGGCGAGTGCCTGGTTGTCGATAGTGGGCAGGTGGGGCTCGATCGGGTGGTGAGTGGGCCAGGGATCGATGGAGGATCCCGATGCGGGGAACAGGGGTTGTGGCGTGAGTGGTTTGACCATGTGGGGTGGCGGCTGGTCAGGGGAGGGGTGTGGGGATTAGGGTTTGCGGTTGGGTGAGGTTAGGGTTTGATCTAGGGTTTGGTTTAGGCGGGTCGGGTGGTAGGTGGTCTGCCCGGTTGGGCTTTTGGCCTGACCGGTCGGACTGCCTCCCCGAACAAAAGTTTTATTTATTTTATTTAGTTTTAATATCCTTTTGGTAAAATAGTTTAGGCAAACAAAAGATCCAGGTGGACCGAGGGTTTTATTTGAAATAAAAGACAGGGATATTTATAAAACAAATAGATGTTTTTAGAGAAATAGTTTTAGGTTAAAATATGCATGATGTCATGATGATGCATAAAGTAGTAAACAACTGGCGATTTTCTAATAGTGGTTTTATCCGGGGTGCTACAATTCGACACCACTAACAATGTATCTCGTCCTCGAGATCCGCCTCCTGGTACGGGGAAGAAGGCCGGCGTGTTGAATCTTCCCGCTTCAGGAAGATCCTCGCGACACCACTAACAAGGAATCTTTATATTAAATTCGGCGACACCACCAACAAGGATTGTTGCTCATGCTCGTTGCAAGAACACTCCAGAAAACAAAGGACGAAGGTAGGGGTCTCAAAAGGGAAGACCACCTCTAACTTCTGTGGAATGAGTATAACTGCATCGATCCAACATTCAATGTACAAGAGCGAATGATAAGAGTAGTCGGATGGTGATCAGTCCATCACGCACCCAAAGCATTACTCTGCACATGAATAGGGGAATTATGCAACCAAATCTCGGAATCCGAATGAAGATCTTGACAATCGAGTTTTTGGAAACAAAAGAATGATATAGGCTCTTCATCGGTTCTGACGTAGATGATATCGTCACATTGAGAAAGACCGGAAGATACAAAGACAAAATTCAGTGAATTTTGGGTCCACTAAACGATACAACAGATGAAAGGTTCATCGGATAGGATGAAGACCGGATGTCAAAGCACCGTTACAAGAGGAGGAAGTGAAACCCTGAAGGTACAATGGAAACCCAACCACGAGAAATCTTGGACTCGAAGAAAAGATAAGAGAGTGGATCGAAAACACGCAGAGGTAAGAGGAGAACAGCAAAAGGGGTAAGGAGTAAAATCAGACCTAATCAGATCTATCCAACCGATTTTGCAAAATAGTTTTGACACGCTAGAACGGCCGTTAGCTAGGTTATCCTACAGGCTGGACCAGTGGGGTATCGTAACTGCTGAGCTCTGATACCACTCTGTAACACCCTCAGAATTGACCCTATGCAAGTTTCAACGATTCCGCCAAACCCGCATAGAAACGATTCAAAGGTGCCCACCAGGCACTTTCGTGCGGGTGGAAAACGAAGTAATACCATTACACAATAGTCCATGATGGAACCCACAGAACAGATATATACAACAGCGACTCAATGAGTCAAGAATACAGATATACAATACAAAGATCCAAATCACCTTTAAAACGATACAGCGTTCGAGTACGGACAAGATGCAAATTGAGCTAAGAGCCCTGAAGAATAACCAATGGCGTCCATAACCCTGCCCAGGCCAAGCTGGAAAGGTAACCCTGCTAACGACGTCGATCTCAAAACCTGCTTAAACACAAGGGGTGCCGACAAAGGGCAAAGGAAAAAAGAGAGCGGTCGATTAAGGCCGATTACAGCGAGACTAGAATTCGGCAGTCCTCGCCTACATAGGTACGGTGGACTGAAGCGGCAGCGTAGCATGCACTATACAACCTATAGAGACTCAATACAACTCGCGGCTATTAGATAGGGATAAGAAAGACCTATTCGGTACCAACCTGAAACTATCACCAAGCATACCCATCCTGGTATTTCCCCCTCGAGACCAAACGAGGAAGTCAACTGAGGAACTCACACAGTTGGAAATTTTATTCATTTTGTTATAGTTGCGGCAATTACTAGTCAGATATAGATAGCATGAGTCATCCTGATATAATAAGCAGTGGGCAGTTTTAGTTAACCATTTCATTGTAGTTGTAGTACTTACTACTCAGATACATATAGTATGAGGCATCCCAAAACCCAGCAGTTGTTGGCACTTTTATTTAGCCATTCCGTTGTAGTTGCAATACTTACTAGTCAGGTACAATGGTAACAGGTGACAACCCAAACCAGTAATTGTTGGCACTTTTATTTAGCCATTCCATTATAGTGAAGCTGATTACTAGTCATTATAAAGTCAGATTTATAGCACTACTTTAGTTATAGTTGTCTATGATCGAGATACTGTGCTCCAAGTCGTCCATAACCGCGGACACGGCTTTCAGAAAGTTTTACCCTGCAGGGGGCACAAATAGCAACACACGCACGATCAACCTCGGGAAAAACCAAATAAAACCCAATGAGGCATCACGACAGAGCAATTGCAAGATTCATATAAATTTCAGGCCACCCCAAGCTACCATGACGAAGTTGGCGGCTCGGAACGGACCCAGAGGTTTGCGTCAATGGCTGTAAACGACTGGGAACCCGAAAGTGTGACTGGGCTTGTCGATACCGCGAAAACACTCCGCTTACCTAAACAGTACAGGCGCTCCACGCGCAATCATAATAAAGCAGTAAAGCATGGCAAAAGTACAGGATAGTAATAAAGCCCCAAACTACTTTGTGGCCCCAAGAAATAAATATGACTCAAACTCTGGCTAGGAGGATTCATGGTCCCACATGCGGATAATGCGAATATTCAAAGAACAGGTATCAAGTACTCGGGGTCCTACGGGACACAGATGGACGATTAAAAACCAAATAACATCTATTGCCCACATGTGCCTCTGCATTATTTACCTACGTCAATTTTAGTTATTAAACGATAATTAAAGCCATGATCATCTCCAACATAAAAGCATAAGGCATTCTTCCAACAACTGTGGTACTTTACGACACGCAACAACACTTGAGCAAGCAACTACGACACGCAAGGCCGACTATCTACCAAACAACAGGTAATAGGATGTGTCCAAGGCAATATAAGGCTGCAAGGGATATCACGGGTACGAAAACTAGAGCATCACAACATAGATAGCAATAGATCAATAGGAGGAAATAAAGACTAGAAAGGTAAAATAGGTAGAAAGGGGGAGAATGCTCGCTTGAAAACATTGTCGAAGGTTCATTCGGGACGGGCGCGGCCTCGGTGACGCGGGAGAGAGGCGGCGACACCTGGAGAAGGAGAGAGAGGCGGGCGTCGGCGGTCTCAAGGCCTACGGAGGCACGGGAGGCGGGGCTATGGCGGCGGATCAGGCCAGAGAGGGAGGCGCTCACGAGAGCGTGCGGGGTGAGAGAGGGGATCACACGAGAGGACAAATTCGGGGTGGGGCCAGGGAGTTGGTGGGGGTGTGGTTGACCGCGTCATGAGCAGGATGGGGTCAGGGTCACAGGCGGGGAGGGTGGCATCCAGGGCGAGTGCCTGGTTGTCGATAGTGGGCAGGTGGGGCTCGATCGGGTGGTGAGTGGGCCAGGGATCGAGGGAGCATCCTGATGCGGGGAGCGGGGGTTGTGGCGTGAGTGGTTTGACCATGTGGGGTGGCAGCTGGTCAGGGGAGGGGTGTGGGGATTAGGGTTTGCGGTTGGGTGAGGTTAGGGTTTGATCTAGGGTTTGGTTTAGGCGGGCCGGGTGGTAGGTGGTCTGCCCGGTTGGGCTTTTGGCCTCGAATTGGCCTCCCTAACAAAAAGTTTTATTTATTTTATTTAGTTTTAATATCCTTTTGGTAAAATAGTTTAGGCAAACAAAAGATCCAGGTGGACCGAGGGTTTTATTTGAAATAAAAGACAGGGATATTTATAAAACAAATAGATGCTTTTAGAGAAATAGTTTTAGGTTAAAATATGCATGATGTCATGATGATGCATAAAGTAGTAAACAACAGGCGATTTTCTAATAGTGGTTTTATCCGGGGTGCTACAACTAACAACTAAATAGACATGATTTCCTATTAATTGCTTCATCCTAACAACTAAATCTTCTAACATCATGAATATTTTGGTTGAATAGATCCGAAACCATGGATATCGACCTAAATGCAGAACCAGATCAAGAAATAGAAGAAGACAATGTTGATGGTTCACACACAAATGCTATCGTGCAAGTTGTAAATGAAGGTATGATGATTATATGCAATCCAGCAATATTTTAACATAAGTTATCCATGCTTGCATGCAGAGGTTATCAACAAGCTAGAACATAAGTTATCCATGCTTGCATGCAGAAGTTATCCATGCTTACATTCATATGTTATCAACTAGCTAGAACAGAAGTTTATCCATGCTTACATCCATATATTATCAACAAGCTAAAACAGAAGTTATACATGTTGTAAATGAAGGTATGATGGTTATATGCAATCCAGCAGTATTTTAACATAAGTTATTCATGCTTGCATGCAGAGGTTATCAACAAGCTAGAACATAAGTTATCCATGCTTGCATGCAGAAGTTATCCATGCTTGCATCCATATGTTATCAACTAGCTAGAACAGAAGTTATCCATGCTTACATCCATATGTTATCAACTAGCTAAAACAGAAGTTATACATGCTGTAAATGAAGGTATGATGATTATATGCAATCTAGCAGTATTTTAACATAGGTTATCCATGCTTGCATGCAGAGCTTATCAACAAGCTAGAACATAAGTTATCCATGCTTGCATGCAGAAGTTATCCATGCTTACATCCATATGTTATCAACTAGCTAGAACAGAAGTTATCCACGCTTACATCCATATGTTATCAACTAGCTAAAACAGAAGTTATACATGCTTACAAAAGCAGAAGTTATCAACTAGCTAGAACATAAGTTATCCATGCTTACATCCATATGTTATCAACTAGTTAAACCATGGATATCGACCTAAATGCAGAACTAGATCAAGAAATAGAAGAAGGCATGTTGATGGTTCACACACAAATGCTATCGTGCAAGTTGTAAATGAAGGTATGATGATTATATGCAATCAACTTATCCAGCAGTATTTTAACATAAGTTATCCATGCTTGCATGCAGAGGTTATCAACAAGATAGAACATAAGTTATCCATGCTTACATGCATAAGTTACTGATAGGGCAAAGGTGTCTGATCTTTCGATGAGATGGAGATAATCGATTTGGTGGAGTTCGGGCTTGACGATCCGACTACACGTGCGAGCACGAGCATCGATGCAATCGCTAGGCCAATCTCCTCTAGGTTACCGATCCTGCGGGAACACGATCAGCCTGACCAGCGAGGGTCTTAGTTCCTACCTGAAATCGAGAACAAGTAAGAACCAATATTGCAATCGAGATATTGCGGATTAAGAGGAAAGCTTTATTGAAAAGGTGGGATCATGTATAGGTGCGAAGTACAAGAGGCCTCTGCGACGCTCGAGCCTTGGCGAAGTTGCTATGATGGCTAACTTAATGTCTAAACAAAATCCGAGTCTAGGGTGACGGCTATGGGGAGTATTTAAGGAGGAAAAGGTGGGGTTTCGGCCAGCCATGGAAGTGGTGGCCGAATCCAACCCTAGAAGTCCTTTCCCCTCAAATACGGACTCTAAAAAGTGGCTATTTAAAATCCTGCGAAAATTACATGGGCCTGGCCCAAAATAAAGGTGTCGCGGCACCATATTAAGCTATGGACGAATTCGTGAAGTATTAATCTTGAATATTTTTTCCAAGCCTTCTTTCTTTATTATGGTGGCCTCAAAGTTCTGAAATCTTCATCTGTGGCCTTCTCTTGTATCATCACATGCTTGCTGCCATCTCCATGCATGGCCATGCTCCAATGCTTGTCCCTCTCATCCATGCTTGGTCCATCATTCCTAAGAGTAAGAAATACATCTGATTTAGGCAGCATCATATTCTCATGTATGTAAGGAATAGTTCCAAGAAACGAAAGTACCTGATAGTTAAATTGTTTGGCATGAGATCTTGTGACGGGTCCTTGTATGTGTGTAGCTGTAGGTACAACGGTTGTATCAATAGAAGGGATGTCCACATCATGCTCCCCTTCTTGAATTGAAGTCGTCCTCGACGCAATCTCATCTTCCTCACCAAAGTAAGGCTTCAAATCTGCAATGTTAAACGTAGGACTAACCGTACCAAAGTCCGCGGGCAACTCAAGTTTATATGCATTATCATTTATTTTCTCTAACACCTTAAAGGGACCAGCAGCACGCGGCATTAACTTAGACTTGCGTAAATCAGGAAAACGATCTTTACGCAAATGTAACCAAACAAGATCTCCAACATCAAACACAACATGCTTTCTCCCTTTATCCCCAGCAAGTTTATACTTACCATTCATGTGTTCAATGTTATCTTTAGTAGTCTTATGCAAGTTTAATATCATTTCAGCGTGTTGTGTAGCATCCAAATTATTTTGCACCGAAGAAGGTAAAGGCAATAAATCAATAGGTGCACGAGGAACAAAACCATACACAATCTCAAACGGGCACATCTTTGTGGTAGAATGCAACGGACGATTATAAGCAAATTCTATATGAGGTAAACACTCTTCCCACAATTTTAAGTTCTTCTTTAAAACAGCCCGCAACATAGTAGACAAAGTTCTATTTACTACTTCAGTTTGTCCATCAGTTTGGGGATGACATGTAGTACTAAACAGCAATTTAGTCCCCAACTTAGCCCATAAACATCTCCAAAAGTGACTAAGAAATTTAGTATCATGATCAGAAACAATAGTATTTGATACACCATGCAAACGAACAATTTCACGAAAGAACAAATCAGCAATATGCGCAGCATCATCCGTTTTATGACAAGGGATAAAGTGTGCCATCTTAGAAAACCTATCCACAACAACAAAAATACTATCCCTCCCCTTTTGTGTTCGTGGCAATCCCAAAACAAAGTCCATAGAAATATCCTCCCAAGGAACACTAGGAACAGGAAGAGGCATATATAAACCATATGGATTAAGACGAGACTTAGCTTTTTGACAAGTAGTGTAGCGTGCCACAAATCTCTCAACATCTCGACGCATACGTGGCCAAAAGAAGTGTGCAGCAAGAACATCCTCCGTCTTCTTGACACCAAAGTGTCCCGTCAATCCTCCTCCATGCGCCTCCTGTAACAACAAAAGACGAATGAACAACTGAATGCATAGTTTGTTAGCGCGGAACACAAATCCATCATTGAAGACGAACTTGTTCCATGTTCTACCATCTCTACAATTCTGCAACACATCTTTAAATTCAGCATCATGCACATATTGTTCCTTAATAGTTTCCAATCCAAATATTTTGAAGTCAAGTTGAGATAACAAAGCATAACGGCGCGACAAAGCATCAAAAATAATATTATCTTTACCCTTTTTGTGTTTGATAACATAAGGAAAAGACTCAATAAATTCAACCCACTTTGCATGACGACGATTCAACTTAGCTTGACTATGAATATGCTTCAAAGATTCATGATCAGAATGTATAACAAATTCTTTAGGCCATAGATAATGTTGCCAAGTTTCTAATGTACGAACTAACGCATATAATTCTTTATCATAAGTAGAATAGTTCATACTAGCCCCACTCAATTTCTCACTAAAATATGCAATAGGTTTTCCCTCTTGTAATAACACCCCTCCCAAACCAATTCCACTAGCATCACATTCAAGCTCAAAAGTTTTAGTAAAATCAGAAAGTTGGAGTAAGGGAGCATGTGTTAGCTTATATTTCAATATGACGAAGGCCTGTTGTTGTGCATCGCCCCAAACAAAGGGCACATCCTTCTTGGTAAGCTCATTCAGCGGCGCGGCAATTGATCCAAAGTCTTTGACAAAGCGCCTATAAAAACCAGCGAGGCCAAGAAAACTCCTCACTTGTGTGACCGTCTTGGGCTGCGGCCAATTCTCAATAGCTTCAATCTTGGCTCGATCCACTTCAATACCATGTGATGTAACAACATAGCCAAGAAAAGCAACTCGATTGGTGCAAAAGGTGTACTTCTCAAGGTTACCAAACAAACGTGCATCGCGTAAAGCATTGAAAACAACACGTAAATGGTCCAAATGATCCTCTAAAGATTTGCTATAAATCAGAATATCATCAAAGTAGACTACCACAAAACGTCCAATGAAAGCACGTAAAACTTCGTTCATTAATCTCATGAAAGTGCTGGGTGCATTAGTTAAACCAAACGGCATCACTAACCACTCATATAAACCAAACTTTGTTTTAAATGTTGTTTTCCATTCATCTCCTAATTTCATACGAATCTGGTGGTAACCACTACGCAAATCAACTTTAGAAAACATGGTAGAGCCACTCAATTCATCAAGCATGTCATCTAAACGTGGAATAGGATGACGATATCGAATAGTAATATTATTGATAGCTCTACAATCAGTACACATGCGTGAAGAACCATCTTTCTTAGGTACCAAAATAATAGGAATAGCACACGGGCTAAGGGACTCACGAATATGATCTTTGTCGAGTAGTTCCTGAATTTGGCGTTGTATCTCCTTTGTATCCTCTGGATTGGTTCTATATGGCGTGCGGTTGGGCAACATAGCACCAGGAATTAGATCAATTTGGTGCTCAATTCCTCTAGGGGGTAGTCCTGGTGGCAGCTCAGCGGGAAAGACGTCCTCATATTCCTGCAAAAGGTTAGCAATAGCGGGTGGCAAAGAAGGAGGCATATCCTCAAATAAAAACAAAACTTCTTTGCAAATAATGGCATAACATTGAGTATTGTTTACATCTAGTTCAGCAATATCAATTTTATTTGCAAGCATGCATGGACTCTTCAAACGAATTTCAGTAGCATGGGTAGAATCAGATTTAGTGTTCTTTGGTGGTACAAAATCCGCAGCAACAATCTGATTCTTACTTTTATTTTTCTCCTTAGTTTTAGCTCTACTAGCTCTAGCAAGATCATCTTTTAAAATCTGTTCGGGAGTCATAGGTTTTAGACCAATTTTCTTTCCATCATGCATAAGACAATAGTGATTAGTTTTGCCATTATGAACAGATTCTCTATCAAATTGCCATGGTCTACCAAGTAACAAAGAACAAGCTTGCATAGGTACAACATCAAAATCAACAAAATCAGAATATGTACCAATAGTAAAATGCACGTGAACCGTTCTTGTTACCTTGATCTTGCGAGAACTCTCAAACCATTGGATGTAATATGAATGTGAGCGTTGTCTTGTTGGGAGTGCAAGCTTCTCTACCATGTCAACACTAGCCAGATTATTACAACTCCCTCCATCAATGATGATCCGTGTAGCTCTTTCCTTGACAACACCACGTGTTTGGAACATGTTGTGGCGTTGATCTTGATCAGATTTGCTCAATTGCACACTCAACACACGTGTGTAATTAAGCTCTTGTATTGATCAGCAGCTTCAGCTCCCATTACCTATGTCTCTTCATCAGCATCAGAATTGTCTCCATCTCGAGCAGAAATAAGGGCTAATGTATCTTCATCAAAGTCACTCGCTGAATCATATTGACCATCATCCCGCACCATCATCACACGTTGTGTTGTGCACTGTCTCTCAATATGACCAAAACCCCAGCATTTGCAGCATTGTATATCCTTTGTCTTACCCGTAGAAGCCGTAGAAGATGCACTACGAGCAGGAACATTGGATGACGATGGAGGAGCAGCTGGAAATCTTGTGGTGGCCTTGGATGTGGTAGTAGCTGGTAGCGAATCACGAGAAGGAGGCGCTGATTGTCGGGACGTCCAAGTGGATGTGTGACCTGCAGAATTATTAGTCCTTCTCCATGGCGTTTGGCGATCCTACACTTCACGTTCAGCTTTGCAAGCAAGATGAAACAAACGAGTGATAGAATTATATTCCTTATAATCTAATATGTGTTGAATGTCCTTGTTTAATCCACCAAAGAAACGTGCAAGCATTTGTTCAGTATATTCAACAAGACCACACCAAACCATCCCCGTTTGTAATTCCTGATAATACTCTTCTACAGAATTTTTTCCTTGCTCTAAACGTGTCAGATTCTTTAGTAAATCACGCTGATAAGTGGGAGGTACAAAATTAACACGCATAGCAGTTTTTAAAGCAGTCCAAGTACTAGGAATAGTAGTAGGATTTAAACGATAATACTCAGGCCACCAAAGGGAAGCAAATTTAGTAAATTCACATGTAGCATCACTAACACGCATATTCTCAGGATATTTTAAACATGCAAAACGTTGTTCTACTTCCACCTCCCATGTAAGATATGCATCAGGATTATATTTACCCTCAAAAGATGGAATATTTAATTTAAGCTTAGCAACATGCTCATCATCACGTACCGGTGGTCGAGCGTTATGGTGGTAATGTCGGGGACGTCCAGCAGGTACATGTGGAGGTTGTTCAACCTCCTCGTCAAACAGATCGTCGTCGTCGAGGTCGTAGTAGTACCCGTCGTCTGTCCTCAATGTCGCAGCAGCAGCCGCGGAGGAAGTCTGAGGTGCGTCAGCTGCAGCGGTTACCTTTGAGGTGCGGCGGTGAACCAGCGATCCAAGCCCGTGATCGGAAACGCAGCGCGGCGCCATGTGTGGGTGCGGGTGCGGGCAATCTGTTCAAAATCTCCTTGAACCGAGCGTCAACCTTGGCGTTGAAGGATTTCTCGAGTCCATCGATCTTGTCCATGACGTTGGTGAGCTTGGTGTCAAACTCCCCTAGGCGTGTATCCACGTCTTCAGCGCGACTAACCAAGAGCGCGGAGAAGTGGGCATGTAGTTCTTCGTTTGTCATTGTGGCAGGGTTCCGCGAAGTATCTGTCATGGTTAGTCCTTTAAAAAGCACAGGTATATACTACGGAAATATGGTGGAAGGCACGCGTAATCCGTCAAGCAATATACGAAGCTCTTACAAGTTCTTACCAAACAGCAGGAAAAGGCGATGTGTAACTGCGAGGATCAGTGGGTCCAGAGATTGAACCGAGCGATTACCGGGAGTGGAGACACCGCACGTGGAGAATATCTGTGGAGCTCTGGGAAGGCTTAGCAACGGGGGTTAGCAATTATCAAAACAGCAATGCAAAAGTTGAAAGAATGCTCAACGATGGTACTGTGCTGGTCCTAGGCTAGACCGTACTAGAGACGCGAGCCTAAATCACCAACGATGTCACGACGCGACACAACAAGCAATGTATGATGATATGGCACCCTGAAAAGCGAACCGAGAGGTGGAAAATCACTATGATGGCGAGTGTCTAGAACTGATCTACGGGGTCTAAAAATAGGTTAGCCCCAAAAAAAATCGAATTTTTTTATTTTGCTCCGGAAAGCGCGCAGGCGCCAAAAAAATATCGCTATAACGGCCGATGGAGAAAAGTGATCCCCAAAGCCGAAAACTAGTATAGCCAGAAAAAAATTCGGAGACGGTTCCAGACTTTTTTTTTGGCTCTCCTTCTGGACTTACGACCGAACTCTTAGCTCGACACGGACTTTAGCTTAACACGAAAACAACAAAGAAGTAAAGTAAAAAAGAAATAACTAGGAAACAATAACTCTACTCGGATTCGTACCACGGCAGGAAAACTGATCGGATCTGTGTCGCGGTAGGAAGGCGGTGGCGGAGTATTAGGGTTTATGGTGGCTGGGTGTATGGCGGCAGAATATGGTGGCGGAATATGGTGGCGGCGATCGGCGAGTGTGGCGGTGACTACTATGATCAGAACTCGAAACTCTAAGGGCGAGACACTAAGACCAGCAACTCGACGCGACGATGTAGACACAAATTCAACAATGCAAAAACTAAAAAGATAATGCGAGGCGTAGATTGGTTATGGGATGGATCTAAACTCTAACTGTGTTTTTGGCTTTTTCATGGGTTATAGGTAAAAACGGATCTAATCTACGAAAACAGTAAAATCTCACCGAGCAACCTGAAATCTGATACCACTTGATAGGGCAAAGGTGTCCGATCTTTCGATGAGATGGAGATAATCGATTTGGTGGAGTTCGGGCTTGACGATCCGACTACACGTGCGAGCACGAACGCCAATGCAATCGCTAGGCCAATCTCCTGGAGGTTACCGATCCTGCGGGAACACGATCAGCCTGACCAGCGAGGGTATTAATTCCTACCTGAAATCGAGAACAAGTAAGAACCAATATTGCAATCGAGATATTGCGGATTAAGAGGAAAGCCTTATTGAAAAGGTGGGATCATGTATAGGTGCGAAGTACAAGAGGCCTCTGCGACGCTCGAGCCTTGGCGAAGTTGCTATGATGGCTAACTTAATGTCTAAACAAAATTCGAGTCTAGGGTGACGGCTATGGGGAGTATTTAAGGAGGAAAAGGTGGGGTTTCGGCCAGCCATGGAAGTGGTGGCCGAATCCAACCCTAGAAGTCCTTTTCCCCTCAAATACGGACTCTAAAAAGTGGCTATTTAAAATCCTGCGAAAAATACATGGGTCTGGCCCAAAATAAAGGTGTCACAACACCATATTAAGCTATGGACGAATTCGTGAAGGATTAATCTTGAATATTTCGTCCAAACCTTCTTTCTTCATTATGGTGGCCTCAAAGTTCTGAAATCTTCATCCGTGGCCTTCTCTTATATCATCACATGCTTGCTGCCATCTCCATGCATGGCCATGCTCCAATGCTTGTTCCTCTCATCCATGCTTGGTCCATCATTCCTAAGAGTAAGAAATACATCTGATTTAGGCAGCATCATATTCTCATGTATGTAAGGAATAGTTCCAAGAAACGAAAGTACCTGATAGTTAAGTTGTTTGACATGAGATCTTGTGACGGGTCCTTGTATGTGTGTAGCTGTAGGTACAACGGTTGTATCAATAGAAGGGATGTCCACATCAGTTACCCACCATATAGAACATAAGTTATCCACTATCTAAAACTACAGTTATACATGCATATGAGCAGAATTATCCATGCTTACATTTATACATACATATGAGTAGTACATGCTTATATACAGAAATTATCAACTAGCTAAAACAGAACTTATGCATGCTTATATACAGAAGTTATCCACTATATAATAGTACAGTTAAACATGCTTACATACTAGAATAGTTATCCAGCAACATGAGTAGAAGTTATCACTAGCTAAAAATATAGTTATCCAGGAACATAAGTACAAGTTATCCACTAGTTAAAGCTACAGTTATCCATGCCTATATGCAGAAGTTATCCATAACTATGAGTACAACTTATCGATGTAGACCATTGCAAAAAACAGATGACATGTTTACATAACACTTGCTAGTATAAAAAGTTACCCACCTATTATAACTGGTGTTATCCATGACTTCTCATTATATATACCCATTCCTGCAAAAAAAACAGAAATGATAACTTGTGTTTATTTGCATAACAGGTGGTGTCAAAATTAAAGAACATACTGACAATGACTGCATGTATACTATCGTTGAACAAGCTGCACAAGGAACAACAATGGGTGGGACAATCAAAGAAACAGTAGTACACACAGCAGATTCAAATGAGGATGGGGAGAATAATGTACACAATAATGATGCAAGAGATGAAGTACATTCCACACCGCAACCACCAACAAATAGAATGCGCTTTGACAGTTTTGAATCAGCTAGAGAACACTACAGGGCGTATTCACAGCGGAAGGGTTTCAGAATAAGGATAGATTGGTCAAGAAAAGACGCAAGAAATGAGCTAAATAAGGCATATCTTGTGTGCACAAAAGCTGGTAAACTTCACGAAGAAAAGGAAGACACCCAAAACCCAGAATCATGTGTCAAGAAGAGGAAAAAAATACACATCCAAGGACTGGGTGCACAACATACTTGTATGTAAAGAGAAAGGATGCATGGTGGTATGTTCAGCATTCATCGGATGATCATAACCATCCCTAATAATAAAACCTTCATTAACAAGGTTCTTGCGTTCACACCGAAACATACCAGCAGAAGAAAAGGTGTTCTTGCGGATGCTTCATGCATGCAAAATCGAAACATGCCGACAGATGCAGCTGATGGCAAGTTTCTACGGTAGTCTGAATGATGTGCCATTCATAGAAAAAGACATGGCGAACCTAAGGGCTTCTTTTCGCAGTGAAAAAAATCACCACGACATGCAAGACACCTTGGCATACTTCAAAAAGATGAAGGCAGAAGATCCAGATTTCTTCTACAAATTTACACTTGATGAAGACGACAGGGTTGAGAACCTGTTTTGGGTTGACGGGGGCATCACGAAGAGCATACAAGTCTGGATACAACGATTGCATATTGTTAAACACTACCTACCTAACGAACCGGTATAAACTACCATGCGCTCCATTTATTGGGATAAACAACCATGGACTATCGGTTCAGTTTGGATGCAGGTTCATGCGTCGAGAGCTCAAGGACAACTTTGTGTGGCTGTTTCAAATGTTCAAATTGGCAATGGACGGCTTAGCACCAAAAAATATAATAACAGATCAAGACGCTGCCATGGCTGGTGCTACAAGTGTTGTTTTCCCGGATGCAACTCACAGGAATTGCAGATGGCACGTCATCCAGAATGCAACTGAGAAAATAGGGACATTCATGGCTAACCACCCAGAGCTGCTCGACGCTTTCAATGCATGTGTGAGCAACAGCTTGTCACCCGAGGAATTTGAGGAGGCTTGGATGCATATGATAAATACTCATAATGTTCGTGGCAATGTGGATCTGTTCTCACTGTGGGAACAAAGAAAGGTTTGGGTACCAGCGTACTTTATGCACACCTTTTTCCCATTCCTTCAAACCACAACAAGAAGCGAAGGGTTCAACGCAGTGCTCAAGCATTACGTCAAACCAAGCAACTCCATTTATGAGTTTGTACAACAATACATGTCAGTACAAGAAAAGATTTACAATGCTGAGCTAAAGGCAGAGTGTGATACAGCTTTGACAGACCTGGAGTGGTGGTGTGGAAGCATTATGGAGAGACAAATGGCAAAAACATACACAAGGAAAATCTTCTTCAGGTTTCAGAGCGAAATGCGAAAGAGCATGTCATACCAATGCGACCACCTCAACGGATACCAGTTTGAACTGAGCATAACAGGAATACCGGTTCCACACTATGGTTACATAATTTATAGGGTATTCGCAAACTAGGAACAAGGAACATATGAATGCAACTGCTGCAAATTCGATCGTGATGGTATGCTATGCTACCACATTATAAAAGTGATGACGCATATAAAAGTCCATCAAATCCCAGATATATGTACATACTGAAAAGGTGGACATTGGACGCGGAAACTATCCTGGCTGAACCACATGACAAACATAAACAAGGGAATAAAGAGATGCCTAAAGACTCAAGAAATATGATGGTGTTTGCATCATACAGACAAGAGTTTGCCAGAGCTGCAAAGATAGGAGTAAAGACAGATGATGGAAGAAAAATCATCAGGAAACACTTGAAGGAAATGAAACAAGAGCTAGATGTGATAGCAAGAAGAGAAGAGAAGAAGAAAATAGAGGCCGAAAATGAAGCGATTACTATGCCATCGTCTAGTGCTCCAAACGAAGCAAGTGTGACACCTTCGACAACTGCCCCACCAAACAGGGCACAGTCAACAAGCAACTATGCAGCACTTCAAACAACAAGCACATCAGGATCTCACATGTCATCAACAAAGCACATACAGAACCCGAAGAAGTTAGTAACCAAAGGGCGACCACGAAAAATAGCAAACAAAAATCCATAGACCTTGCTACAAAGAAATCAAAGAAATACAACCACTGCGGTGCAGAAGGTCACACCATCCGCAAATGCCAGGAAAGGTTGAAGCTCCTAGGATATCAAATCTAGAATGTTTATGTAACACAAAATAAAATCGATATATTTGTTGTTTCTATATACGATAGTTCATGTTGTACATTATGTGGTTTCCAAGTTATCCATGCATATGAGTATAAAATATCCACAAGATAACACAGAAGTTATCCATCCATATGAGTACAAGTTATCCATCACATAACACACCACTTATCAATGCATACAAAAATAAAACATTACCCACTGGTTAAATCTACAGTTATCAATGCGTATATATAAAAAGTTACCAAACACTAAAAATTAATATACTATTTAAAAACAGAAGTTATCCAGACATATGACTACAAGTTATCAACCAACGAACGCAATAGTTATCCATGCATACTAATAGAAGTTATTAGGTAAATAAAAAATATAGTTATCCATAACTATATGTTGAAATTATACCACAAACAAATTAATAAAAAAATTATCAAACAGAATTGACACTAGAAAGAAAACATAAAAAACACTCATACATACAAAAAAAACGTATAAGGTGGGTAACTTATTTAACATAGTGTGGATAACTAACAGAAATATGACATGATAATAAACATGTAAGAGTGTGGATAACAAACATGTAAAAGTATGGATAAACTGTTGGAATTATGCCCTAGAGGCAATAATAAAGATGTTATTATTATAATTCTTGTTCATGATAAAGTTTATATTCCATGCTAGAATTGTATTAAGCGGAAACATTAATACTTGTGTGGTTTGTAAACAACACCGTGTCCCTAGTACGCCTCTATGGACTAGCTCATTAATTAATGATGGTTAAGGTTTCCTAACCATAGACATGAGTTGTCGATTAATAATGAGATCATATCATTGGGAGAATGATATGGTGGACAGACCCAAACTAAGCAGAGCAATTAGATCGTGTCATAGTGTTCATCTTTGCGAAGCTTTTCCTATGTCAAATATTGTATTCCTTAGACCATGAGATAATACAACTCCCTGGTATCGGAAGAAAGCTTTGAGGTCATCAAACGTCATCCTATGAGAGGGTGATCATAAAGGTGTCTCTCAGGTGATCGGAAAGTACCTGTTGGGTTGTATGTATCGAGATGGGATTTGTCCCTCCCAAGTCGGAGAGATATACTTGGGCCCACGGTAATCGATATCAACACCGCTTGCAAGCATGTGGTTAAGGAGTTAATCACAAAGTGATATCGGATTACGGAACGAGTAAAGTACTTCTTTGTGAGCGAGATTGAACTAGGTATGACGGTACCGACGATCGAATCTCGGGCAAGTAAAATATCGCGAGACGAAGGGAATATATATATGGGATTGATTGAATCCTGGCATCGTGGTTCATCCGATATGATCATCGATGAATGTGGAGTCAATATGGGTTTCAGACCCCTTTGTTGATTATTGATAGAAGATCATGTACGCATATTCTCGAACCCGCAGGTCACACATAACGTGTCTCGACGCTAGGATAGATTGGATAATTGGTTTATGAGTTTTATTGAGTCTCGGATAGGATCTGGGACATCACGAGAGGTTCGGAGTGGTCGGAGAATAAGATTCATATAAGGCGTGCAGTTTTGGAGTTGAATTGTTAGGGTTAATCGGTATTATGCGGAAGCTTCTAGAACCTTCGGAAGGGACCAACGTGGCCACACCTTCCGGGAGGGTAATGGGCCTATGAGGGAGTGCCCTGGCGCATTGGGCCAGGGCACAAGGCCCCATAGGGCCCAAATGCCAAGAGAGGTTTAAACTCTAGATAGAGCTTCTAGAAGTGGGGTTTCCTTCCACTCTTCCTCCTTGGGGCTGCCTTGGCTTGGGAGGGCTAGGCCGCACCCCTCTATATATAGAGGGCTTGGGGTGCACCAACCCCCCACACCTTCCCCTCCAACCCTACCGCCCTGCTGCCCTCCTCTCTCCCTCCCGACTGCTTGTAGGCGAAGCCCTGCTGCAGAAATTCTCCACCAATTGCACCGCGCCGTCGCGTTGTAGATCCAACCTATCTCTCCACCATACTTGCTGGACCAAGCAAGGAGGAGACGTCGAGGTGCTGCACGTGTGCATCTCACGGAGGCATCGCCACTTGTGGTGCTAGATCGGATCGGATCGCGAGGAGGAGAAGCGAGTACGACTACATCACCCACGTTAACTGAGCGTTCACTGTGCGAATCTTCAAGGGTATGAAGATCTAATCCAATCTCTCTTGTTTTTTGCATCTCCTAGATTAGATCTTGGCTTTCCCTCTATTTGCATCCATAGAAAATTTTGATTTACTATGCCGCGAAACCCTTCAGTGGTATCAGAGCTAGATCTATGCGTAGATGTGATTCACGAGTAGAACGCAACATGGTTGTTGCGGGCGTTGATGTTTTCTGTTGCAAGCCTCTTGTTTGTGTTCTTCTTATGATGCGGGATAGTGAGATTGAAGCGGTCCAGGCCAACCTTACGCGACGTCGTTCGCGAGACTGGCTCCGCACTTGACGTGTGGCTTGTTCCACACATGCGGCTGGTGGATGTCAGTTTCTCTCACTATAGTTGTCATGGGATCTACACCGGAGTTTGGCAACCATAATATCACCGTTGTGGCTTTCCGTAGGTAAGAATCATTCTTAGCATCTACTCCCATAAGCCACGTAAAACATGCAACAACAAAGTAGAGGCGTCTAACTTGTTTTTGCAGGGAGTGTTTTCTGTGATATGGTATGGCTCAAGATGTGATGTGTATATTGTATGCGATGATCATGTTTTGTAATATTTCACGACTTGCATGTCGATGAGTACACAACCGGCAAGAGCCATATGGTTGTCTTTATAATTGTGTATGACCTGCGAGTCAACTTCTTACACGCCATGTAATAGCTTTACTTTATCGCTAAGTAGTTAGCAATAGTTTTAGTTGCTATTCGTGGTGGAGGCAATCATGGTGGAGTGATGGAGATCATGCCGGAACGCACAAGATGGAGATCATTGCGCGAAGATTGGCTATACCATGTCACATAAAGTTATATGCATGTGATGTTTATCCTTTTATGTATCTTATTATGCTTAGATCGCGACGGTAGCATTATAAGATGATTCCTCACTTAAAGATCAAGATAAAAACTGTGTTCTCCCCAAGTATGCACCGTTGCGAAAGTTAAATCGTGTCCAAGCATCACGTGATGATGGTGCTATAGACTCTATGCTCACATACAACGGGTGCAAGCCGCTTTTACTGCTGCGGAAATACTTGGGTCTAACTTGACGAGCCTAGCATGTACAGACATGGCCTCGGAACACAAGAACCGAAAGGTTAAGCATGAGTCATATGAATGATATCATCGACACTTCATTGTCCACCATTGAAACCACATCTCTTCTCGTGATGATCGGATTAGGTGTGGTGAATTTGGATCGTGTTCACTAAACAACTTGAGGGATGTTGAATTTAGTGGGAGTTCATCTAGTAATTTGATTAAGTTGAACTATTTATCATGAACATAGTCTAAATTGTACTTGCAAATATTGTAGATCACATGGCCAAGTCCAACTTCAACTTCAACGTTTTTGCTGAGATAGAAAAGCTTAGAAACAATGGGTCTAACTTCACCAAATGGTTCCGCATTTTGAGAATCATTCTCGCTGGCGGACAAAAGGACTATGTCCTTGAGAAAGCGCTAGGTGACGCCCACTATAGATGCATGGTGATGAAAAAGCTGTTTATCGGTCGCGCAAGGATGATTATGATTTGATTAAGATCGCCATGTTGTATGCTATGGAATCGGATCTTCAAAATCGTTTTGAGGAGTTCGGGCCCTTTGAGATTCTCGAGGAGCTGAAAACATGTTTCAGACTCAAGCCCGTTCGAGAGATATGAGATCTCTAAGAAATTCTTTAACTACAAGATGGAGGAAGGGAGTTCCGTTAGTGAGCACGCCATTGAGATGACGGCTACACTCAACGCCTTGAGCAAGCTGGACTGCAAGATTCGGAGGAGCTCAAGATTGACACTCCTAGCTACAAAAGTTTTGTAGTTGATCACAATCAGATTGGTTCCACTGATATGATCCGAGCTCTTTGCTAAGATGAAAGTAGCGAGGTGAACATCAAAAGAATAATCATGTGTTGATGGTCAACAAGGCCCCACCTTCAAGAAAGGTAAGGTGCAAGAAGCCCTTCAAGAAAGGCGGTGGCAAGCGTTGCCCTGCTGAGAAGAAGCTCAAGTCTGGTCCTAAACGGACTTGAGTGCTTCTATTGCAAGGACAAGGGTCACTAGAGCGCAACTATCCAAGTACTTAGCGGACAAGAAGGCTGGCACCATCAAAGGTATATTTGATATACATGTTATTGATGTTTTCCTTACTAGCCCTCGTTGTAGTGCACGGGTATTTGATCGGTTCGGTTGCTAATATTTGTAACTCGAAGCAGGAGCTACGGAATAGCGGTGACTTGCGAGGATGAGGTGACGATGCGGCGTTGTAGCGGATCAAGAGTTGATGTGATGGCCGTCGGCACGCTCTCCTTAGTTTTACCTTCGGGATTAGTTTTAAACCTTAATAAATGTTATTATGTGCCCGCGTTGAGCATGAACATTATTTCTGGATCGTGTTTATTGCAAGACGGTTATTCATTTAAATCGGAGAATAATGGTTGTTCTATTTATATGAGTAACATCTTTTATGGCCATGCACCTCTTGTGAATGGTTTATTTCTTCTAAATCTCGAAAGGGATGAAACACACATCCATAACATTGAGGCTAAGAGATGCAAAGTAGATAGTGATAATACTACTTATTTGTGGCACTGTCGTCTAGGTCATATTGGTGTAAAGCGCATGAAGAAACTCCATTCTGATGGACTTTTGGAGTCTCTTGATTTTGAATCATTTGACACATGCGAACCATGCCTCATGGGCAAGATGATCAAAACCCCGTTCTCCGGAATGATGGAGCGAGCAACGGACTTGTTGGAAATCATACATACCGATGTATGCGGACCGATGAGTGTTTCGACGTGCGGTGGATATCGCTATTTTCTCACTTTTACCGATGACTTAAGTAGATATGGGTATATCTATTTAATGAAACATAAATCTAAAACATTTGAAAAGTTCAAGGAATTTCAGAATGAAGTGGAGAACCATCGTAACCGAAAGATTAAGTTTCTATGATCCGATCGTGGGGCGAGTATTTGAGTTATGATTTTCTCACGCATCTTAAAGCAAGCGGAATTGTTTCGCAACTCATGCCACCCGGAACACCACAGCGCAATGGTGTGTCTGAACGCCGGAATCGAACCCTATTAGATATGGTCCGATCAATGATGTCTCTTACTGATTTGCCGTTATCATTTTGGGGTTATGCATTAGAAACCGCTGCATTCACTTTAAATAGGGCTCCATCTAAATCCGTTGAGACGACACCGTATGAACTGTGGTTTGGTGCTAAACCTAAGTTGTCGTTTCTTAAAGTTTGGGGATGCGAGGCTTACGCCAAGAAGTTGATGCCAGACAAGCTCGAACCCAAAGCGGAGAAATGCGTCTTCATAGGATACCCTAAGAAAACTATTGGGTATACCTTCTATCACAGAACCGAAGGCAAAGTGTTTGTCGCAAAGAACGGTTCCTTTCTTGAGAAGGAGTTTCTCTCGAAAGAAGTGAGTGGGAGGAAAGTAGAGCTAGACGAGGTTATTGAACCTTCTCTTGAATTGGAGAGTAGTGCAGCACCTGAAATTGTTCGAGTGCCGCCTGCACCAACAATAGAGGAATCTAATGACAAGGACCATGAAGCTTCAGACGATGCTGCTACTGAACGTCGCAGGTCGACAAGGTCACGTGCCCCTCCTGAGTGGTACGGCAACCCTGTCTTAACTGTCTTGTTAGTAGATGACAGTGAGCCTGCGAACTATGAGGAAGCGATGATGAGCCCAGACTCTGAGAAATGGCTAGAGGCCATGAAATCCAAATTGGGATCCATGAGCGAAAACCAAGTATGGACTTTGGTGGACCCTCCTAGCGACCAAAAGGCCGTTGAGTGCAAATGGATCTTCAAGAAGAAAACGAACGTGGATGGTAATGTTACCGTCTATAAAGCACGGCTTGTCGCGAAAGTTTTTCGACAAGTTCAAGGTGTTGACTACGATGAGACTTTCTCTCCCGTAGCGATGTTTAAGTCCATTCGGATTTTATTAGCAATTGTTGCGTTTCATGATTATGAAATATGGCAGATGGATGTCAAGACTGCGTTCCTCAATGGCAACATTGATGAAGAGTTGTATATGATGCAACCCGAAGGTTTTGTCGATCCTAAGGATGCTGATAAAGTATGCAAACTTCAGCGTTCCATTTATGGACTGAAGCAAGCATCTCGGAGTTGGAACTTTCGTTTTGATCAAGTGATCAAGAGTTTTGGATTTGTTCCAAATTGCTACGAAGCTTGTATCTACAAGAAAGTGAGTGGGAGCTCGGTGACATTTCTGGTACTATATGTGGATGACATATTGATTATTGGAAATGACATTAACATGCTTAACGATGTGAAGAGTTATTTGAACAAGTGTTTTTCAATGAAAGACCTAGGTGAAGCTGCTTATATATTGGGCATAAAAATCTATAGAGATAGACAAAGACGCCTGATAGCTTTAAGCCAGAGTACATACCTAGACAAAGTTCTAAAAAGGTTCAGAATGGATAAGGCAAAGAAAGGTTCAGTGCCTATGTTGTCGGGTAAGATATTGAGCAAGGCTCAGTGTCCAGCTACAATAAATGATAGAGAAGCTATGAGCAAAGTGCCTTATGCCTCGGCCATAGGTTCTATCATGTATGACATGCTGTGTACTAGACCGGATGTGTCCAATGCTCTTAGTTTGTGGCGAGATATCAAAGTGATCCGAGTGGAACCTTTGGACAGTCGTGAAGAACATCCTAAAGTACCTAAATAGGACTAAAGAAATGTTCTTAGTCTATGGGGGTGATGAACAGCTCGTCGTAAAAGGTTACGTCGACGCTAGTTTTGACACCGACAAGGATGATTCTAAATCTCAGACAACGTGTATATTTTGAATGGAGGAGCTGTGAGCTGGAGAAGCTGCAAGCAAAGCGTGATCATGGGATCTGATGAGAAGCGGAATACATGGCTGCTGCAGAAGCGTCAAGTGAAGGAGTTTGGATCAGAAACTTCATCACTGAGCTTGGCGTGGTTCCAAGTGCATTGGACCCACTGGAGATATTGGGTGACAACACTGGCGCCATAGCACTCGCTAAGGAACCAAGATATCATCCAAAGACCAAGCATATCAACCGCAAGTTTCATATAATCCGAGATTATATAGCAGATGGAGATCTGAAGATTAGCAAAGTACATACAGATCTGAATGTCGCAGATCCATTGACTAAACCTCTTCCACGTGTAAAACATGATCAGCACCTCAGTGCCATGGGTGTGAGATTATTGTCAAATGTAAACTAGATTATTGACTCTAGTGCAAGTGGGAGACTATTGGAATTATGCCCTAGAGGCAATAATAAAGATGTTATTATTATAATTCTTGTTCATGATAAAGTTTATATTCCATGCTAGAATTGTATTAAGCGGAAACATTAATACTTGTGTGGTTTGTAAACAACACCGTGTCCCTAGTACGCCTCTATGGACTAGCTCATTGATTAATGATGGTTAAGGTTTCCTAACCATAGACATGAGTTGTATGATTAATAATGAGATCATATCATTGGGAGAATGATATGGTGTACAGACCCAAACTAAGCAGAGCAATTAGATCGTGTCATAGTGTTCATCTTTGCGAAGCTTTTCCTATGTCAAATATTGTATTCCTTAGACCATGAGATAATACAACTCCCTGGTATCGGAAGAAAGCTTTGAGGTCATCAAACGTCATCCTATGAGAGGGTGATCATAAAGGTGTCTCTCGGTGATCGGAAAGTACTGTTGGGTTGTATGTATCGAGATGGATTTTGTCCCCCAAGTCGGAGAGATATACTTGGGCCCACTCGTGTCGATATCAACACCGCTTGCAAGCATGTGGTTAAGGAGTTAATCACAAAGTGATATCGGATTACGGAATGAGTAAAGTACTTGCTCTGAACGAGATTGAACTAGGTATGACGGTACCGACGATCGAATCTCGGGCAAGTAAAATATCGCGAGACGAAGGGAATATATATATATGGGATTGATTGAATCCTGGCATCGTGGTTCATCCGATATGATCATCGATGAATGTGTAGAGTCAATATGGGTTTCAGACCCAGCTGTTGATTATTGATAGAAGATCATGCGCATATTCTCGAACCCAGGTCACACATAACGTGTCTCGACGCTAGGATAGATTGGATAATTGGTTTATGAGTTTTTGTTCGAGTCTCGGATGGGATCCGGGACATCATGAGAGGTTCCGAGTGGTCCGGAGAATAAGATTCATATAAGGCGTGCAGTTTTGGAGTTGAATTGTTCCGGTTAATCGGTATTGTCGGAAGCTTTAGAACCTTCGGAAGGGGACCAACGTGGCCACACCTTCCGGGAGGGAATGGGCCTATGAGGGAGTGCCCTGGCGCATTGGGCCAGGGCACAAGGCCCCATAGGGCCCACCGGCCAAGAGAGGTTTAAACTCTAGATAGAGCTTCTAGAAGGGGGTTTCCTTGCCCCACTCTTCCTCCTTGGGGCCGCTGCCTTGGCTTGGGGAGGGCTGAGGCTGCACCCAGCCCTCTATATATAGAGGGCTGGGGGCGCACCAACCCCCCACACCTTCCCCTCCAACCCTAGCCGCCCTGCTGCCCTCCTCTCTCCCTCCCGACTGCTTGTAGGCGAAGCCCTGCTGCAGAAATTCTCCACCAATTGCACTGCGTCGTCGCGTTGTAGATCCAACCTATCTCTCCACCATACTTGCTGGACCAAGGAAGGAGGAGACTTCGAGGTGCTGCACGTGTGCATCTCATGGAGGCATCGCCACTTGTGGTGCTAGATCGGATCGGATCACAAGGAGGAGAAGCGAGTACGACTACATCACCCACGTTCCAACGAACGTTCCGCTGTGCGAATCTTCAAGGGTATGAAGATCTAATCCAATCTCTCTCGTTGTTTGCATCTCCTAGATTAGATCTTGGCTTTCCCTCTGTTCGCATCCGTAGAAAATTTTGATTTACTATGTCGCGAAACCCTTCATAAACTTGGGAAAAATATACCTCAGAACTTATTTTCTTTCAAAAGTGACCTCCAATTCAGAAGAACATTACGAGGATGGTTCAACCAAAAACAAGTCATCCTTTTCTTAATTCCCGGCATCATATCTCGAGAAATACAAGGCACAACACTTACATTCCACAATTCAAGGTTCTTAAGCATGAAGAACCCATAATCAGTGCTGAAAATCAAAAAATAAACAGTGCATAAACAAACATAGTATCAATGCTTATACAAAAACAAAACAAAATTACATGCGTACAGGGACTCGGAACATAGTATCACTCTAACCGGCCAACTAACCTGTTAACTTGACTCGGAACAGGGATATGCATCAACTCAAAATCTTCAATCTGTCTTCTAGAATCAGAATAATTGACGATATACATTTTCTTTATTGGTTCCATTAGTTTGGTCGCATGTTCAATCATTTCTATATTAGCTTCACCACGGAGCGAGTCAAGAATTTCAAACCCTTTTGCAGGCATATTAACAGAAAGCATGTACCAATGGTCCAAATGGTCCTTTTAGTCTCTATCTCCTGAAGGACAGCAAAGCAAAGCTACAGAAAAAATGAACATAAGATAAGTAAATGCACATATAGAAAAAACAGTGGTTATTCAGACAGAAATAAAAAATTTATCAACACAACATAAGCAATGGTTATCATACACTATGCCTGAACTTATCAACTGCATACTGTAGAATAAAAAAATCAAATTAGACAGCATACCATATGTTTGTGGCTTAGTTTATAGTTGTCATCTCTCCTGAACGACCTCCGAACAAGATTTGTAGTGAATCTTCCCTCCAACAGATATTTAATAACGATATAAGGAAAAATTATCTTGTTGGATGGGCAATTATCTTACATTGCATAAATAGCAAGATCATACATATTGTTAGAAAGCTCGCCATATGGCATCACACTTTTAGCAAAATCACTAGTTGACACCCACATTGGATCAATATTATAAATTAATGTGCTACAAAAAATGATTAGAATACAAGTTATCCAATATGAAAACCAGTAGTTATCACCAACAAACAGTGCAAGTAATTAACCTGTAGTAATACAAGTTATCAAACCAGTACAAAAAAAGTTCAACTTATCCACTGACATAACAACAAAAGAGTTATTGACCAAAACTAGTAGTAACCAACCAGTATTAGTACAACTTATCATTGAGGTACAAATAAAAAGGTAAAGTTATCAACCCTAAATATTAAAAATGATCCACAATGAAAATCATAAAGTTCAGCAACTAGAAGAACAAAAATGATACACAAGTAGTAATATAGGTTAGCAAACAACTAACAACAAAGAAAAGGTCCAAGTTATCCACTGTTAAACCTAAAAATACTACAAGTGACCCATCAATAATACTACAACTTATCAACCAGATAACATATAAAGTCAAGTTATCAAGCATGAAACATTAGAAGTGACCAATGGTAGCATTTAAACGTTACCAATAGAGAATACTAAAAAGGATTGGATATTATAAAAAATAACATGTACATACATTTTAATCTTCGACTTATTCACATCACGCGTGTGTATGATAATCTTCTTATACAATGCATCTTCTTCTGCAGTTGTCTTAATATAGGAGAACAGAGGAAAAAGAGACTTGGCAGGATGAATAAGTCTAATAGTACGCAGCCGTGTCGCAGGTATAACACTACCATCGACAGCAACTGGAAGAGCAGAACTGGTACCGGGAGTAGAATAATCAGGAACAACTATAACAAAACAAAAAAATTACTACAGCTCGTAAAAAATATACATTCAAATACATAAATAGTAACTAAACAATTTTGTTTAGTTACCTGGAACGGAATAACTAGTCTGGTTTAACTGTTTGGTATCTTTCGTAAAACTCCGAACAACTTGATAACTAATCTTTTCACCCAACAGATCATCAAAAGAAATAACTATATTTTCATAATTTACCGGACTTTTGCAATTACAATCAACTTTTTGTTGATACACTACAAAAAGAATAAAGAACGGACAAAGGAAATGTCCAAATGAAAAATGATAGAAATGACAGAACCCATGTGGAAAAAGAAAACCACATGTTTATCACCATAAAGAAAAAAATTAAAAAACATAACATATATTAAACAATAAAAGATAGTTTAATTACATCACACAAACATAGAGTTATATAAATTACAGCACAAATTGTTCCATCAACAACATATCACAAAATAAAAGTTTCCATAAGTTGAAACCTAATTTTAACTACGGCTGTCATAAAACAGATCCAAACAGCCATGAAACCGAATCATGATCTTCAAGTTTGAAACCCAAGCCCCAAACAGCCATCGCAACGATGATCTTTAATTTTCTCATCCAAAAGGGACATTTAACTAGATCCGTCCGCACCCTCATTTTTATCACCACCTGTTTTCGGTAAGTTCAATAAGTTAACAGCTGCATAGAATATGTCCCAAAAGAAATACAAGAATAAAAAGGGACAAAACAAAACAAATTTTTAATATCATATAATCTGTTACTAAAGTTATCAGCATAAAAACAGTGTAGGTTAACAACATAAATGAACTAAAGTTATCATCACTGGTATATAAAAGTGATTAAGGGCATATAAATAAAGTTATCAATACAAACCAAAAATGCACAAAATGATAAAGACACATCATACACTATGAAATAAATCATAATTTTAAAAAATAAAGTTTTACATTACAAAAAAAGCATATAAGACAAACATATAATCAAGTTGCAAGCATTTTAAACCTTTGAAAAACAAAAAAAGTGCAGGTTACCAACATAAATAAGACACAGTTATCAACACTAATATATAAAAGTGATCCAGGGCATATATTTAAAGTTATCAGGGTGAAGGTGTGTACCAGTGCTGGGAGAAGGTGCCCAAGACAAAGGAAGAACATCTTCTGCTTTAAATACATGGAATAAATCACCGGGATCAGCAGAAATATGATGAGAAACAGGGACATCACTAGAATCACCTTGTGCAACAATAGAAAGATCAGGCTGAGCAGGAGCAGGCTACCCAGGTGCACTAGCAGTAGCAACAGGCTGCACAGAGACACCAACGGTAGGAGTAGGATCTGCACGGGCACCAGCAGTAGGAGAAACAGGAGGATCTGCATCAGTCACAGAATACGACACAACATCCCTATAAACATGTAATGGTATCCCAACAGCAAGACTCAGCTTTCCATCACGAGTAACCAATTTTGCTTTCTTGATAACAGTGACTTTAGCTTCAGAACTTCCATCACCACTCGAAGGACCAGCAGATGTCTCGAGCACACTGGACTGCCTCCTAATAGGGGGGTCGAAAAGACTAGACGCAGGAACCAAAGGAGCAGATAAAACAGGTTGTACATCTTCTTGGGTACTATCATCCAAGACAGAAGGCTCCTTTTCACTCTCACCCTGGGTTGATGGATCTCCAAGCAAACAAGCAGGACTTGCGGCAACATCAGCAGTAGCTTTGCACTTTGCAAGGTTGGTGAACAGCGATGACGCAGGAACAAGAATAACACCATCAGGACAAAAAAAACCACCTGCACCTGCATCAACATTGGCATCAACCTGAGGGGCATCATCAACATTGACATCAACCTGAGGGGCATCTCTAGTGGCAGCAGCAACTTCCGTGATGTTCTTCGTCTCATTTGCCATGATATTTACAATGCTGCTGCTAACAGGCTGATCAATGGTATGCATAATCACTGCAGCTCCCGAGACTGGTTGAGATACATCCATTGCCACATCAATTGTAGCAGGTGCACTCGTCACGTCAAGATCTTTAGAAGCACCACCATTGCCACATGTTTCTCCACCAGATATAACCTCTTCAAGATTCACAACAGGCGCATCCATGACATCAGGAGTTGCAACAACATTAGAATGTCCTTCAACACGAGTAGGTGAAAGAATAGGAGAGGATGCATCAACATCTATAACATATGTGCCTTCATCTGCAGAACGTTGTTTTGCCAACCGTGGTGAAGACCTTGTAGCAGGCACCGATGTATTCATCGGTAATTGCTTGGTGTAATAAATAATTGCCAACAAAAAACAAAAAATCAGAACATAATAAACAGAAAACAGAAAGTCACCAACATGAACAAAAGCAAGTTATCAGATGAAATATACTACAATTATCCAGTGAGAAATGCTACAGTTATAAACACTAACATAAAGAAGTTATCATGTGAGAAATGCTATAGTTATCAACAATAACATAAAGAAGTTATCATGAGAGAAATGCTACAGTTATCAGTATAAACATAAAGAAGTTATCAGATGAAAAGTGATACAGTTATCATAATAAACATAAAAAAGTTATCAGATGACAAATGATACAGTTATCAATATATATAAACATAATAAACATAAAACAGAAAGGTTACCCACATTAATATAAACAAGTTATCAGATGAAAATGATACAATTATCAACACTAAGGTAGTAAAGTTATCCAATGACTGAGATAAATAATTATGCCCACTCATACCTATCAGAAACAGCAACCCGCATCATGGCAGGAGTAAGGCCCAAACCTTTGCAGACAAGAGACTTGATCTCATTATCAATATCTTCAACAGTACGAGAATTGATCACATTATCAACATCCTCAACCGGATGTGACTTCTTCTTCCTAGACCTTTCATACACACGAATAGGTTTTTTTTCCACAACAGGAGTATCAGTCATCCGGTTTACAGGTGAGACAGGATCTACAACAGGTGACCTAGCTTCCGGTGGTGACATATGACGATCATCAGGTGATCTTGCTCCTGGACTATTATTCTGCTCTTCGTTAGAATCCGGGAAAGTCAAAGATAGCTGTGTTGGAGATATGCCCAAGAGGCAATAATAAAGTAGGTTATTATCATATCTTCATACTTATGATAAATGTTTACATTCATGCTATAATAGTATTAACAAGGAAACCATTAATACTTGTGTGATTTGTAAACTTAATTTGAAGTCCCTAGTATAGCCTCTATACTTCACTAGCTTGTTGGTTGATTGATGATTGTGGTTTCCATATCATGAACATTGAGATGTTATCAACAACAAGATCATATCGTTGGGAGAATGATATGGTGGACATACTCCTATAGATAAGCGTAGCATAAAGATCAAGTCATTTTAATAGTTCAATTGCTATATGCTTTCTGATACATAGTAACCTAATTCCTTCGACCATGAGATCATGCATATCACCTTTACCGGATGGATGCTTTGATGTCATCAAACACCACACCGTAACAGGGTGGCTATAAAAGTGGCATTGAGTGTTCGGAAAGTATTGGTTGAAACACATGGATCAAGAGTGGGATTTGTCCATCCATATGACGGATAGATATACTCTGGGCCCTCTCGGTGGAATGTCATCCAATTAGCTTGCAAGCATGTGACTGGCTCACAAGGGATCACATACCACGGGAACGAGAAAAGAGTACTTATCAGTAACGAGGTTGAACTAGGTATGCAGAGATACCGACGATCGTAACCTCGGATAAGTAACATATCGTGAGACAAAGGGAAATTGGTATCGTATGTAAGTGGTTCATTCGATCGCAAAGTAATCGTAGAAATATGTGGGAGCCATATGAATTTCCAGATTCCTCTATTGGTTATTGTTCGGAGAAGTGTCTCGATCATGTCCGCATAATTCACGAACCGTAGGGAGACACACTTAAGGATTCGACGTTGTTTGAGTAGTTATGGTATTATGAGAAAGAGACCGAATGTTGTTCGGAGTCTCGGATGGGATTCGGGATATCACGAGGAGATCCGGAATGGTCCGGAGAATAAGATTCATATAAGGAAAATCCCGTTTCGGAGTTGGGGAATGGTTCCGGTGTTTTCATCGGGAACATTCTAGAAGGTCCCGGAATGTCCGGCACTCCGGGGGGGGAAGGGTACATGAATGTGTCATTGTAAGTTGGAATGATTGCATCATGTACTAGGTGTTCTTGCTGTCCAAAATAAAGGGTTTATTTAAATCCTAAATTGAAAAGTCAAACGGCTAGTTTGAAAGTCAAACGGCTAGTTTGAAAGTCAAACGGCAATTTTGGGAAGTGGGAAGAGAGGAGGATTGGTGGAGGCCGAATTGGAGGAGGGTTCCTCCCTTGGCCGGCGCCCCACCAAGCCGACTTGGGGAGGGACTCTCCTCCCCTTGGCCGGCCCTCCCACCTATATAAGGAGGGGCAGGGCTCCCCTCCTAACACACACAAGTTCCTATCCTCTAAACTAAACCCTAGACCTAAACCCCGGTTTAGAGCTATTTCGGTTTAGAGCCTTCTAATTGGTTTAGAGCCTTCTAATTGGTGTGTCTAATTACTAGACCACTAATAGCCTCTCTCATAAGCTCCACCATACCGCACCCGGCTTAAGCGAAGCCTGGGATCTCCCTCTACTTCCGGTACCACGCCGTTGTCTTTGCGGAATCGCGAGGAGAGTGCTACAACCTCCGGCCTTTCTTTGGAACAAGGGAGAGGAAGGTCTTCGTCGAGTACCGAACGTGTGACCGATCAGGCGCTGCGGAACGTGGCTGGGAAGGATCGTCTACGCGATCTTGAGATCGGAAAGAGTACGACTACATCACCCACGAGAATCTGCTCTCGTTAACCGCTTTGGAATCTTCGAGGGTGAGTTCCTCCATCGACTCGTTGCTACAATCTAGTAGATAGATCTTGGCTTGTTTGTTTGTATGCGGTAGAAATTTTTTGTTTTCCATGCTACGAACCCCTACAGTGGTATCAGAGCCGTGTCTATATGTAGATCTGTTGCACGAGTAGAACACAATGGTCATTGTGGGCATTGATGCTTTTATTGTAGATTGCTTTTTGTGTACTTTGCATCTTGCGGTATGTTGGGATGAAGCGGCCCGGGCTAACCTTACATGACATCGTTCATGAGACTTGCTCCACGCTTGACATGCAACTTGTATTGCATAAGTGGCTTTATGGGCCTGTTTCTCCTAGCATAGTAAAGATCCAATTTACAACGGGTGATCAACAATGCTAGTATCAATGTTGTGGTTCTTGTTCGTAAGTTAGAACGACACTTATTGAAAGCCCCAAACCACGTAAAATATGCAAAGAAAGTAGAGGCGTCTAAACTTTGTTTTGCAGGGGTGTGCAGTGATGTGATATGGCCATGATTGTGATTATATTTGATGTATGCAATGTTCCTTATTGTAAGTTGGCAACCGGCAGGAGCCATATGGTTGTCTTTAATTTCTGTTAAGACCTGCGTGTCTATTCAAAATAGTTGTAATAGTTGAAGCTGGTGGACGACAACCATGAAGAAGCGTCATTGACCTTGATGCTATGCCGGTGATGATGGAGATCATGTTCGTGCTTGAAGATGGAGATCGGAAGCACAAAGAAGAAAGGCCATATCATATCACATATTATGAATTGCATGTGATGTTAATCCTTTATGCATCTTGTATTGCTTAGTAGACGGTAGCATTATAAGATGATCCCTCATGCACATAAATTTCAAGTTCTAAAGTGTTCACCCTTAGTATGCACCGTTGCCAAAGCTTGCTGCTTCGAAGCACCACGTGATGATCGGGTGTCTTTGATTCCGCGGGTGAATACAACGTAAGCAAGATTTGCTTATCACGGTAGCTAAGGTTTGATCTTGACGAGCCTAGCATGTATGAGACATGGCCTCGGGAACACGGATTGCCGAAAGGTAGAGCATGAGTCATATAGTAGATATGATGAACATGTTGATTGTTCGCCATTAAAGCTATATCAACTCTCGTGATGATCGGTTTTGATGTGGTGGATTTGGTTCGTGTGATCACTAAAACAATGTGAGGGATATTGTTTTGAGTGGGAGTTCACCTAGATTAATTTAATTATTAATTAGAACTCAATTTATCATAAAATAAATCAAAGTGAATTTGCATAGTTGTTGTAGTCATTGGCATCAGTTTACCACCTTGCGCTTAGTTATAATTGAGATGATAGAACTATAGAATTCTGGTTAGTTACTTTACGAACTGGTATCGTATTGTTTTGAAGTGTTAATCTAAAGTTTAAAAGTCCTATTGCAAACTTTCAGTAATTTCCGGTTACTCCATGAAGTTTAATAAATAGTATTAAATCAAGAGTAACAATTCCAAATGTTAGTATATAAGTATCATGTTTGTCTCCATGATTCTTGATATTCAAAGGATTCTCTTAATATCAAGGTTATCTAGGATCTGAAAGAGTTGTTTCAGAAACCATGATGTGTGGAAGATATTGTGATATCTGAAACAAAGTTTTGGTTGCAACATGATAAAGTATAATATGGCAAAGTTCATGTTCTCATATTTGGATGAGAATTTGCAAAAGGTTGGAGACACTAGTTGTCCTAATCTTCCAAAAGGTTTTGGAGAGCAACATTATACTCGCGATTCACCGTTACAAGCTAAAAGTAGCTAGATCATGGATAAGTCCATGATGAGGGTGAATATTTGATGTAGGTAAAATGTTTACTACACCAAAAGATTACTAAAGAAAGGAATTTGAAAGAACACGAAATATTTGATAATGGTGATCTACTTCAAAGTGCAAGTTCAAAGACATTGGTATTTAACTATACACGCTTTGGACTATGTGTCATAAGTATGACTCCACTATTGATGTTGATAGATTCTTTCAAACAGAAAAGGAAATACTGAAAGAGAATCTCATAAGTATATGGCAGAAAAGAAAAGACTAGAATTGTTCAGTTTAAGTATATAGATGATATACGTGTTATGGCTATATTCTTTGCTTATTAAACAATGTGGTTCTTAAGTATTTGATACTGAATTTGTTGGTGTGAATCGTCATACGAAACAACACAATTCATGAACTACAATGGCCTAAGTAACTAGCAAAAGAATATGTGATGATGTTCATCGAAAACAAATAAAGGGTTATTGTGTTGCTCGTTAAACATCAAAGCTTGCCTTCAGGATTTGTTTTATCAGGTATTATGAGAACAAAAGGGTTGTTCAAATAATTGCCGTAATCCATAAAAGATGGATGATTCACAAATCTCGTTGGATAAATCACATCCATAAAACTAGTGCTAAAATTGTCGAAAGACAAATTGATTGAAAGATCACTTAGGAAGTGACATCGCCGTTTAAATTATATTGGAAAGAAAACATGAAGAAACTCCATGTGGATGGAATTTTGGAGTCTTTTGATTTTTGATCAAATGACGTTTGTGAAACTTTCCTAGAGATAATTAAAACTTCGTTCATAGGCCAAAAGGGAATGAAAGACTAGCTTATTGGAACTTGTGCATATTGTTGTACGAATTCCATTATGTGTAGTCAAGAGCGATGGATTTCAACTTCATATGCTTTCTCCGAAAATTTGAGTGAATATATGAATATTTACTTAATAAGGATGAAGTATGAAATATTTGAAAAGTTCAAAGATTTCAAGATGAAGTACAAAATCATTGTAACAAGAATATAAATAGTTTATGATAAGATCATAAAGGAAAATATTTGAGTTACATGTTTAGCATAATACCTAGGATTTAAGGAATCGTTCCGTGGATTTGCATTTCCCGAAACACCATAAGAGTATGGAGTGTTCGAGATATGTAATTAAAACCTTGTTTGACATGGTAAGATCAAAGGTGTAATATATAGAACTGCCATTATATTTTAAAGATTAAAAGCTTTAGAGACTACCGTTTTCCACTAAAAAGAGCTCCATCATAATCCGTTGAAATGACACCATATAAAGTTATGGTTTGGGATAAAACTCATGTTGTTTTTTCTTAAACATTGGTATGCTATGCATAAGAAAGATGTGTGCAACCAAAGTCGGATGAACCTGTCTTTGTATAAATGTTAAGTATTCCTCCATAAAACATCGGAGACAAAAGTGTTTGTCGCTTAGAACGTCAAGTTTCTTTGAGAAGGAAATTTTTCGTGAAAAGTTAAGTGAGAGGACAATAGAACTTTGATAAGGTTAAAAGAACCTTAGCTATATGTGCAGAGTTAAGACATCGAAAAGTGTTAGGAGGCAACAATGCTCATGGCTCACGTGCCTCAAAGGTTGTGGTCACGGAGGTCTAAGTTTCTATTGAAACAAGTAGGTCGGATGAACAATCAAATACCAAGATTTGAGGGTTGAATCATTATTTGAGAATAATGAACCTACTACATGCAAAGAAACGATGATGGGCCCTGACTCCGTCAAATGGCTTGAAGCCATATAATCCGTGATAGTTCCATACACGAGAAATCAAGTTTTGAACTTGAAGGACCCTCGAAAAAGGTGTAAGACCTTGCAGTTGTGTTTGGATCTATAAAGAAGTAGACATGGATGTTTCACATCTATGAAATAGTCGACATGTTGGGAAAGAGTTCACAACAATGTTCAAAGGTTGTATATGACAAGATTTGATCTTTCATAGCGATTTTTAGTCTAGACGGATTAATGTAGCAACCACTACATATAATTTGTTATGTGGTAGTAGAATAAAACAAAACAAGTTCTTCTAATAGAATGGTTACCTAGGACGTGTGCATGACACGGTCCAAAGGGTTTTGTTAATTCAAAGGATGCTAAAAGCATATGCAAACTTCAATGGTTGAAGTAAGCATAGCGGAGTTGGAATCTTCACTATGATGAAACTGTTAAAAGAGTTTAATTTCATCGGAGACAATGAAGATGCTTGCATTTGCAAGAAATTAAGTGGGAGCACTAAAGACATGTTTCTAATACATTATGTGGAAGACATATTGTTGATTGGAAATAATGTATCTTTTATTAACACATATTAAGAATTTCATCCCGATGAAAGACTTAGGCAAAACCCAAATATTTGGCATCAATAGGCGCTAATATGGTTGTGCGGAAGTACATAGACGAGATATTGAATGAATTCAATATAGAAACTACAAGAAAGGTTCTTGTTGCACAGAAAGGATTGAAAGAGTTCAATGTTGATGATATATTCAAGTGTATTAGCACTTGGTAAGTGAAACAAAGATTCAAGTATAGATTGATACTTGATGTATGAAATCACAAAGAGTATTTATATCAATCATACTGTGATATGTACAAATCCAGATATGTCCTATGCTCTAAATGTTGTGAGCATATACCAGAATGATTTGTAAGATGATCATTGGACAATAGTAAGGATATTCTTATGATCTTTTGGAAGAACTAAGAGTATATTATTTGTAGAAGTGACAAATAGATGGTTAGTTCATTGTAAAAGTACTACATTGATACTAGCTTTGTCACAAAGTACAAATTTAGTTTATCTCAATCTAAACTAAGGGTGGCACAATATAATGGAAAGTGAGTTCCATAATGGATTTGGATGAGTTCCAAAGTTAAGACATTGTGATGATACTACAACAAAAGGCTAAGTATATATGCTATTATAGCAGCAAAAGAGGGCATTTGTGTAAAGTATTTTGTTATCAAAATAGGTGTAGTTCACAGCGGGATAATACTATGAAGATATATTGTGCGACAATATTATCAACATGTTTTAACCCCAAAGAACTAAAGGTCACCGAAAGACCAAATTTATACAAAGCCATCTCATTAGAGAATGAGTGATGCGAGAGACGCAAAGACATGCAATTACACACGGACTGGAAGTGTCGGATCCAGGAGATCGATTGACCACTAGCAATCGTGTACATACAACACCGGAAAGCCATAGGTGTTGAATACACAACGGTTTGAAACTAGATTATTGACTCTAGTGCAAGTGGGAGACTGTTGGAGATATGCCCAAGAGGCAATAATAAAGTAGGTTATTATCATATCTTCATACTTATGATAAATGTTTACATTCATGCTATAATAGTATTAACAAGGAAACCATTAATACTTGTGTGATTTGTAAACTTAATTTGAAGTCCCTAGTATAGCCTCTATACTTCACTAGCTTGTTGGTTGATTGATGATTGTGGTTTCCATATCATGAACATTGAGATGTTATCAACAACAAGATCATATCGTTGGGAGAATGATATGGTGGACATACTCCTATAGATAAGCGTAGCATAAAGATCAAGTCATTTCAATAGTTCAATTGCTATATGCTTTACGATACATAGTAACCTAATTCCTTCGACCATGAGATCATGCATATCACCTTTACGGATGGATGCTTTGATGTCATCAAACACCACACCGTAATGAGGTGGCTATAAAAGTGGCATTGAGTGTTGGAAAGTATTGGTTGAAACACATGGATCAAGAGTGGGATTTGTCCATCCATATGACGGATAGATATACTCTGGGCCCTCTCGGTGGAATGTCATCCAATTAGCTTGCAAGCATGTGACTGGCTCACAAGGGATCACATACCACAGGAACGAGAAAGAGTACTTATCGATGCGAGGTTGAACTAGGTATGCAGAGATCTGACGATCATAACCTCGGATAAGTAACATATCGTGAGACAAAGGGAAATTGGTATCGTATGTAAGTGGTTCATTCGATCGCATAAATCGTAGAAATATGTGGGAGCCATATGAATTTCCAGATTCCTCTATTGGTTATTGTTAGAAGTGTCTCGATCATGTCCGCATAATTCACGAACCGTGAGAGACACTTAAGGATTCGACGTTGTTTGAGTAGTTATGGTATTATGAGAAAGAGACCGAATGTTGTTCGGAGTCTCGGATGGGATTCGGGATATCACGAGGAGATCCGGAATGGTCCGGAGAATAAGATTCATATAAGGAAAATCCCGTTTCGGAGTTGGGGAATGGTTCCGGTGTTTTCATCGGGAACATTCTAGAAGGTCCCGGAATGTCCGGCACTCCGGGGGGGGAAGGGTACATGAATGTGTCATTGTAAGTTGGAATGATTGCATCATGTACTAGGTGTTCTTGCTGTCCAAAATAAAGGGTTTATTTAAATCCTAAATTGAAAAGTCAAACGGCTAGTTTGAAAGTCAAGCAACAATTTTGGGAAGTGGGAAGAGAGGAGGATTGGTGGAGGCGGGTGGAGGAGGTTCCTCCCTTGGCGGCGCCCACCAAGACTTGGGAGGACTCTCCTCCCCTTGGCCGGCCCTCCCACCTATATAAGGAGGGGCAGGGCTCCCTCCTAACACACACAAGTTCCTATCCTCTAAACTAAACCCTAGACCTAAACCCCGGTTTAGAGCTATTTCGGTTTAGAGCCTTCTAATTGGTTTAGAGCCTTCTAATTGGTGTGTCTAATTACTAGACCACTAATAGCCTCTCTCATAAGCTCCACCATACTCGCACCGGCTTAAGGCGAAGCCCTGCGGGATCTCCCTCTACTTAGGTACCACGCCGTTGTCTGCCGGAATCGCGAGGAGAGTGCTACAACCTCCATTTTCTTTGGAACAAGGGATAGGAAGGTCTTCATCGAGCGACGTGTGACCGATTGCGGGAGCTGCTGAACGTGGCGCCGGAAGGATCGTCTACGCGATCTTGAGATCGGAAAGAGTACGACTACATCACCCACGAGAATCTGCTCTCGTTAACCGCTTTGGAATCTTCGAGGGTGAGTTCCTCCATCGACTCGTTGCTACAATCTAGTAGATAGATCTTGGCTTGTTTGTTTGTATGCGGTAGAAATTTTTTGTTTTCCATGCTACGAACCCCTACAAGCTGGACATTGGAAGAACCACCAGCACGACCGCCAACAACACCCTTACCCTTCCTGTCAGCACGGATAAACTGTTCAGCATCATCATCTCCACTGTTGTCAGAACTGCTGATGTCTGAATCCCTCAGAATTGTATTATCACTAGGAAGAATAGGAGACAAGACTTCATTAGTGCGTGGAACATTCCTTTAGAACGAGTAAGCCTAGCTCCACGGACACCACTTGAGGTAGCACCACGGGCACCACCTGAGCTACCACCACGAGCACCACTTGAGCTAGCTCCACCCATGAATATTCCTCCAATGGGTTGCGTTGCAAGTTGACCACCAAACTGGGCAGTAAACTGTTTCGCCATTTCAGCACCAGCATTTCCTTGCACAGTCGTCAAGCCTTGCACAAGGTTACTCATTAACCCAAAAATACCAGATGCAAAACTGCCAACAAGATTTTCTATCTACGACTTTTGTTGCACAAATAAAAAGAAAGGAAACAACAAGAACATTACCAAAACAAGAAGCAAACAAAAGTAACATGACAATAAAAAGATAAGTACAATATCAAAATGCTAAAAATATCACCTCATTTGAACAACTAGGGTTTGCACAAGTGTCAAACCATTTGTTAAACCCTTGCGTGCCACCAAAAATTCCAAAGCTCATGCCATACTAAGGCTTCAACTGCACAAAGAAACATATACAGAATTAGCAAATGTGATCAACCAGTTTTCTACATATTACCCAACTTAATCACATGATAACCTACATGCTACCACCCAATAAACACATAAGTTACCCACTATTTATACTCAATGTAATCAAACAGACATACAACATGTTACCAACACTTAAACATAAAAAGTTATCAACAACATAAAAACACAAATGCTACAAAATATATTACACACCTCCAGCTTTTCATATGCATTCATATCATTCTGCAGATCAGCAATCAACACTTCATCAATTAACTCGTTTGACCATATGTTCACAGCGTAACGCTCTTCCGGCAAATCAATATCCAAACCACTAACATCTAGTGAGTCAACATAAAGCAGCTGCAAGAAAACAAATTAAAAACCAGAAAAAGAATACAATAAGTACACTAACTAAAACATAAAACAAATTTCAATATAGAAAGTAGTATTCACACAATATAAAAACAGCAATGTGTACACCATGTAAAAAGGCAAACCTGCGTATGACTACCACTAGAAAGCTCCTCATGCAGCTGGTCAGCAACAAACTTGCACCACTGGAACTTGGACACATTTCCAATGTTGTGCTGAAATTATAGGATCCAAAAGAAACTATCAACATAACATCAAAACTTGCACATATATTACACACCTCCACAGAAACAAAAAAAATGTAACCACCCCTATAACACACAGGTTATCATCACAACAAACAGAAAGTTATCAACACAAAAACATATAAGTTACCAGCCAAAACTCATATATTGAAAATGAACACACATTACAACCAAAACTTACCATGATAGGATAGCACTTGTGCAAACACAGTTCCGGGTGGTGGGTGATAGAAGTGTAGACACAATGTACATCACATATACTTGCTTAAACTCATCTCCATATGAAGTCATATCCTTCAAGATTTCGAAAATTCGAGTTCTCAAAGGTGTGCCAGAATCATCAGGAAAAAGAGCAGGGGCAAGAGCACCCTGAATTTCTGCATCAGCATAATAAGGAACCGGCTCTTCACCAAGCGGCAAACCCAAACATCTGAATACACTATCCTCGTTGAGGGGTATCCTTCCTCGACCCGGCACAATAAATTCACGTGTATGCTTGTCATATAAACTAGCAAACCAAGTCATAACTGCGTCGTGCAGTGATGAATACTTGATATCTAGCAAACTATCAAACTCCATTGATTCAATTGCTGCCTTCTGATCATTCGATAGAAAATCCAGTAAATCGGTCACGGCAGAAGGAGATGTCTTGTTACGTTTACGGGCAGGTTGTTTTTCACCCTCAATAACATTATCAGCAGCCTTCTGTTTCCTCGGCATCGTGGCAACTACAAACAATTTAAAATGAAAAAATAAATACAAAACTAAACCATAATGATACACAAGAATTCATAGAAAAAAATAAAACAATACCATCAGTACATAAGTTATCAATCATCATAACATAATGTTATCATGCAAACAGAACACAAATTACTCATGATAATAAGCTAATATTATCATACCAACATAACATTAGTTATCCATGTCAATACACACACATTATCATGCATTTTGCTAAAAAATAGACATGAATAAAAAAATTAGCACATAACAGTTTAGAACTGTTGTTATCAACATATCCTGTCCAATATTACCCATGCACATTTTTTAGGTTATCAAGGGATCATATACCACTGTTACCCATAGATACATCAGTTGTTACCCATGGCTAGATATTGTTATCAAGCAATAATGTTTAAAATCCCCATTAGACCATGATGTTAGCATACCAACATAACATTAGTTATCCATGTCAATACACACACATTATCATGCATTTTGCTCAAAAATAGACATGAATCAAAAAATTAGCACATAATAGTTTAGTGCTGCTGTTATCAACAGATCATGTTCAATGTTACCCATGCATATTTTTGAGGTTATCAAGGAATCATAACCCACTGTTACCCATACATACATCAGTTGTTACCCATGGCTATATCTGTTGTTATCAAGCAATAATGTTTAAAATCCCCATTAGACCATGATCTTATCATACCAACATAACACTAGTTATCCATGTTATCATGCATTTTGCTCAAAATACACATGATTTAAAAATTTAGCACATAACAGTTTAGTACTGCTGTTATCAACAGATCCTGTCCAATGTTACCCATGCATATTTTTGAGGTTATCAAGGAATCATATCCCACTGTTACCCACACATACATTAGTTGTTACCCATGCCTAGATCTGTTGTTATCAAGTAGAAATGTTCAAAATCCCCATTAGACCATGGGTGGAACAGCACATATGATCACATCATCTGAACATCAAAACTACAGCACACGCAGCAGATCTGATAAGACAACATTACTCAAAGGATAACAAAAGGGGATCAGAGGCAGCATTCAAACCCTATGCATGCAGGAGCCAGACAAAATTACAGGGCAAAAACGCACGCAATAGAACTTACAACCTATACACAGTCTTAATCTACAGGACCTGCAGGAATCAACGACAACCACAAACCCAACAAACTGGAACCGCCGGAAACCAGAGAATGACAGAGAAAAAGGGTCGGAGCAGCAGAGGAGAGATACTGGAGGAGGAGGAGAGAACTTGCGAGCACACCTGGAGGGAGTAGACGCGTCGGCGACGACAATGACGAGCAGAATCGACGAGCAACCGACAGAAATTGACGTATCGGCCTTCAAATCACCGGAGGAGAAGAAGAGAAGAGAGAGCACCACCGCGATTTCTGAAACGGTCGGGAGAAGTGGGAGGGGTGGAGAGGATGACGAGTGGGGCCCTAGGTGAATAGGGAAATGGTATCAGGTGTGCCGAGTTTAAAGCGAACAACCAACCACGCGGGGGACGCAACGATGTACGCGTTCGTTGGATTTGAATCCAACGGACAGAGCCAGCCCGCCGGGTTTGGACACTTTCAGACCGGTCTGAAAGTAGAAAAACCGTTAATATATTCGCAACGTGTTTGCTCTCAAAAAAAGAATATAATACACGTCAAATGTGTAAATTTTCAATACTCTTTAATTCGTAGGCTCGGCAAAATTTGCAGCTCTTGGTGTTTTGAACAATGCTAAATTCGAAGGTTCTAAAATTTGTCTGATTTGTTTCTTTGCTGAGCCTAGAGTATAAAGTATTTCATATTAAAAATATGCATGCTTGTAGTGTATAGAATTGACTACATCCACATATACGTTTGGATTTTTTTGGAAACTTTGAAACCAAGTTTTCAAACTTCGAAAAATACCTCTGTGCCCAAAAGTGAAATTTTAAATCTTGAGCAAAAGCTAAACACACCCGTCACCTCACCCTGCCACGTGTGCATGCAAGCTAGTCTGTCGGTGATCACACCCATGTGCATTGTATACCTTCACGCTCCTTGGACAACCTGCAAGCTTTATTGATACGTCAAAATGTTTTGGATGCCTACTCCAAGAGATAGAACACATTTAGTTTGATTGTGTGATTCATAATTTGAACCTCTAGCTTCATGATCGAAAATACAAGTCTCGATTTTGTGTGTATGCCGAATTGCCTTCATCGCGATCTAGCCGTTCGGCCCATAGCAGCAAGCCTAGACCCATCGAGGATGTGGCGTGGTTACACTCACTTGGGCCTCCAGAATGGAAGTCGTCGAGGCAATATGTCCCGCGGCCCAAAAGTTTTCAAGGAAACTCCGTGACAATGCTGCTCCTATAATCGGAAAACCGATCTCGTTGACCAAACCAAAGCGTAGACAGTCCACTCCACGGGAGCTTCGTCGGATAAGATAAACTCACACTACTACGATGAGCGGCGGCGACACGCCCTCCTCCGCGCCTGCGGACGACGCCTCCGCCATCTGCGCCCAGATCGCCTCCGTCTTCTCCGCGCCCTCCGCGCACCCTGCGGCCTGCTCCGTCCTCGTCGCCGAGCTCGCCGCCGCGGCGTCCCGGGGCGGCCGCGTGTTCGTCCACGGCGTCGGGCGCGAGGGCCTCATGATGCGCGCCCTCTGCATGCGCCTCGCGCACCTCGGCCTCCACGCGCACTGCGTCGGCGACGTCACGGCGCCACCCGCCTCGCCGGGAGACCTCCTCGTCGCCTCCGCGGGGCCTGGCGCGTTCTCCACCGTCGACGCCATCTGCGGCGTGGCACGCGGCGCCGGCGCGCGCGTCCTGCTGCTTACGGCCCAGCCGGAGGGAGATTTCCCGCGGCGCCAGGCCGACGCGGTGGCACACCTCCCCGCGCAGACCATGGCTGACGACCAGGACGAGGAGGATGGCGCCGCGCCGGCGCAGGGGAGCTCGCAGGCGAAGCTGCCGATGGGGAGCCTGTACGAAGGGGCCATGTTTGTGCTCTTCGAGATGGTGGTGCTGGAGCTCGCTCGCGTTCTGGGCCAGAGCCCGGCCCAGATGAGGGCCCGCCATACCAACTTGGAGTAACCCGATGTTTCAGCTTGTGCTCAAAACATCGCTGAGGACTGTATAATACAATCTTCTTTTATCATAGTTCTATACATAAGCTTAAATGCAGGGTTCAAACTTGTCACAAATCTTCTGAATCCTGCATCTCGACTGTGCGCAAAACAAGTTCATGCAATATTATCATTTGATTCATAGCACGCTCTCTCTTTGTAACCGTTTCAGAACTTCAAACTTAAACCGTTTCAGAACAGGAATTCTTGCATCGTCGGTGCCTTCTATGCAAGCTAATTTGTGCCTACGACATTGGCTGGTTTTGGACCGCTTGTCAGTCTGAAAGATGATGTCCCAATGAATACACTGACCTTGTATAAGTCTTTCATTCTTATTATAGATAGCAGTAAAATCATCCCATATGTCAGACATAAGTATTTTGGATCTACTTGGAGGGCCTACAGTATGAAGAGGCACATATTATCAAGGAAAAAAATAGCGCGCTATTTCTCCGTTTTAGCGTCGCTATAGCGTTTTAAAAAGGCAATGCTATGCTATGCAATTTCTGCTCGCTAGCTAAGCTCGCTATTAGCGGCGCTAAATACGCTATTTCCTGTAACGTTGTAGCGACGCTATTTTCTCCTTAGGAAAGAGCGACAGCCCAGCGAACCATTCAGCCCATGAGCCCCAAAATGTAACCTAGCTGAACTCAACACACCTAGCCCAGTCGCCACTTCCCATTCCCTCACGCAACGCGATTGTGGCGGCTGGCTTGCAGCAGCCTAGTTGCTTCTAGCTCGGCCGTCCGGAGAATGACCAATACATTGACCTTCTACACCATGTCCCTCACCTTGAAAGGTTCATAGTTTATCAACTAATCCTGGCCTGCAACATAACATACTAGAATAAGAAAAATAACAAGCAAGAAATTGCTCCTCTGTCTATCAAATGATGTAAGCATCATTAAAACAGAAACAAACATCATAAAAATAGAAATAGAAATAGAAATTTTGGTAAACAACCAGACAGAACATGCACTAGAGAAGGGCAAGGGAGCATATTTACAAGTTACGCTGATTTCAACAACAAGCATGCAACACCAGCTTCTCTAATTCAGTCAAGACAACTACTAAAGCACTCATATGCCGAAGTTTAACAATAAAAGACTGAAAAACCTAGGCACCCTTGAAAGAAACAATCCGTTCTTCAAGTAAATTACTTAACAATACATATAATAAACAATTCTTACTAGCACTACAACGGAAGAATTAAATCATGATATAACTCATGTGGCTTTATTTGAATACAAACAAGAGTAATATGCACTTACTTTTGCAACACTTGTCCATCGAATTTAATTCCTAGAAAATGTTAAACTGAGAAACAATCTAAACAAACCTATCAATCGAATTCAATTCCTAGACTAGATGTTGAACCGAGAAACAATCCCTTCGTTTCTTCACTCAAGCTCTCAGGGTTGAACATGCCCTTAGACGATAAGCATCAAATTTTAGTGCACGAGGAAAAAGACTAGTTGTGCATTTGGTAGCATGTAACCTTTTTTCTTCTCCCTAGGGCAAGCCCTGGGTGTGCAAGGCCCCGGAGAAACGGCCTAGAAGCCATATTCTCCATTATGTTTGGTTGCCCACAAAATCTTTGGTTGCTTGGGATGGACAACAATCCCCGTTTTGTTTGGTAGGATGCACATATCTGTTTTAGGTTGGGTGGTGCAAATATAAGGTGTTTATTGCCCACATGAATTTTCATATGGTTACCAAGATCCACATATGGTGAGCTTACCATAGGAATGCTTATCCTCCACTAAAATCATAATATGGAATTTAAATTTCATAGCACATGCATGATCATTAGCAAACGGGTATCATAGTTCATCCTATCTCTATGGCATCGACCTATGACCACATCCAAAAACGGGTGTCATCCTACCACCATCAGTTCACAATAACATTAGGGGTTTACTATATATCACCTCATCAGAATATAAAATCCATTTAAAGTTTTTAAGGCCTGGGTACAATAAACTAAAATGATAGAAATTACACATCATTCATCACATTTTTTTATCCTCGTCAACTTATCCTTGTTACCCTTGTTAGTGTTGAGCATATCAAATATAACGTACTCAACCTTCTTATTTTCATTCTTCATATCCTCTTTTTTATCATTCTATTTCTTATTCCTAACCTTCATTATCTTTGCTTAAGATTTTTTTCACCCGCTTGAGAATATTCACTACGGTCTTCAACACTCCAGTCTTCTCCTTCCCCTTCTATGGTGTTTCCTCCTCCACGACCCTTTTCTCACCTTCTTCCTTTTTTTAAAATCAACTATCAGACTTGAGTACTCCTTCTCAATCTTGTTCTTCTCATCAAATAGCTCCTTCACCAACTTTGCATTCTCAATCCTCTTGTTGATTCTTGCACTGGTGTTGTCATGATACATTCCCTTGAGTGTGCCTAATGCATTGTTGGTTGTCTTAGGCCATTCCTTATCCAACCAAAAAATGCATTAGGGGGACTCCAGGGAATGTATCATGACAACAATAGTGCAAGAATCGACGAGAGGATTCAGAATCATAGGTTCATGCTCATAGCTTTTGGATAAGGTAGTAACTGAAAAATCTAAAGCTAGTGTTTGCTTAGACTTACATTCTGCTAAGAATATGTGGCCAATGTTGGCTCCTTCAAATGCAACACGCTTGATACTAGCCTATGGAATGCGGGGTCGTCAATCCAGTCTAAAGCATAGCCTATGTCCAGCAGATCCTAACAACCAAGAAATTGCAAGGAAATCGAGTTGAAAATCCCAAATAGGAAGCTTACCCTAACTCTTGAATGGAATTGAGGAAATCGAACTTACCCCTACCAACGAAGCGCTCAAGTTCTCGTCATCATTCTAGCTCGGCATGCCATCTAAGGACTTGGCTCTAGAAAATTAGCCTCTGACGAGACGGTGGTTGGAACAGATTGATAGGAGGGAGAGTGAGCGGTGAGTTCATTATGGCGTGTGTCACCATACGAACGTGTCGTTTCTCGCTTCTTCCCCCGCATGCAGCTGAACCCTTACTTTGCGCTCTTCGGGCCTAGCTCACCGAGGGAGAAAGCTTTGACGTGTGTGGGTCACAACATGGAGGGAAGTCGAGCATAAAATTGGATTTCAGCTCCAAACCCTAATGGATGCCCTAAAACAGCCTTCGTGCTCAATAAACTGTTTTATAGGGAAAAAGAGGCCAAAAACACCAAACAATGGCTTCCCTATAGCCCATGTGCCCTAAATAATTTGGTAATACCCCCAAATCCCTCTCGTGAAGTATATTTGGGGCAGTCGCATGCTGCCACAAAACTCATCGACTGGGCGCGTTCGCCCAACTACCACGCGAAAGCTTCACGCACACCTCCTATCCCCACGCCTTCCTCTCCCATGACCATCGGCTGGTGCTAAATTGCACTGCACCGTCGTCATCCTACTCCTTCCATCCTCCTCCGTCCCTTAATGCCGCTCACATGGCTACTGCGTCCCCTCTTCGGGGTGATTCCGGAGCTCTGCCATTCGTGCCTCATCGATTTGGCTGCTCCACCAGGCCCTCTGTCCACTTCGAGGTTGCACAAAAGCCTCCTAACAGAATACTAACACCTGCTAAGGCAGCTAAAGTTTTGTCTGATGACCGAGCAAATTCTATTCGTCGCCACCACCATCCAACAACGTGATGCCTCTCGTCGACTCTGAAGTGACCGTCATCCATCTCATTTCTTGCCGTTGTAGCCACCGTCAGCCTGACACCCTATTTTACTATAGCACGCTCATGCTACAAAATACATCATCTAGGAAAGCATAAAAACATGCCTACTTTAAGGGAGCATGCCCGTGCTGCAAAATACATGAAAGAAAAAACTGATTGTATGATGTATATGTCAAAAAGTGGTGCTCTATGAGTTTTTTGAGCTGCCTTATTCTAAGGCATCCATTGGACCATTAGTGACACTCTAAGAGCATGTTCAATAGTTTAGTCAACCGATAACTATAAGAAACTATCATATCATTGCGGTGACCCAGCATACCACTGCATGTGTAGTATATTGTAGTCGTTCACATGATATCCACAGAACACCGTTCCGTAAATATCACATCCCTCAGAGTGGTACAATAGAAACATTGCGGGTCCATATTATAATCATACACACATTATTATTATTACAATACCAGAAGTTCAAGACTTCAAAAGATTCAACTTACAAACCAAATATAAAGTGTTTCAATGGAAGTTTTAAAGTGACAACTTCAACCCCGAATTAAGCGCAGGAACTTATTATTATATATTATTTATGTTGCTCGGATCAATTGGTTACTAATACGAAGGCAGTTATTCTGACTCATCGCGCTCTCCTCCATAGACGATGTCGTCGTACACCCCTTCTACAACACCGGATAGATCTGGCTCCTTGTAGAAGACCTCCTCTTGGCTTTCAGCTGCATACATTGGAGTATCTTCTGGATCCTCAGAGTCTAAGCAGGGGATCAAAGGAAATTGTGAGTAACAGCGTTACCCAGCAAGTTCATTATATGCAAGGTGGGAAGTTTGATGCTCTATCTACCACCTCGGACTATTAGTCCTTGGCACTATGTAGTTTTCGTAAATCTTTCTTCAAAGATTGATTTTATTGTTAAAAACTATGCCCATCAGCCTTCACGGGTTGACCAGAACTTTCATGAAGTTCCTTTCCTGCCGTGTTCGTAGCTTCTTCCCGAAACAGGGAGTAACAAGTTATAGTTCTTATACTCTATAGAGGTGCGTTACTTTACCCATGAGAGATCAACTCCTTGTTGCACAACCGGGCATACTTTCCCGTCCACCATTCCATGATGTGGGGCCCATTAGGTGATCCAAGCCAATCACTGCCCTTTCCGTGACCCCGCATGTCTGCATGATCCTTTTGGGCTGGCTCACCTCCGTTAATCCCCCTTTCAGACAGGCTAAAACCCTCATGAGTTCCCAAAGACTCTATGAGCTGGTGATGCCCCTGGCAACTACCATATAGGTCCGGCTATACCTCTGACAGCCACTCATAGATAATCTAGACACCAAAAACATGGGGCCTAAGGGTGCCCACCCATATGTTGGATCCGCACAAGGAATCACAACGTCACGTTAAGGTCGTCTTGCCTCCATACGAAAGGAAAAGGATACAGCTGACTTCTCCGTCCCTTTCCAAATCTCATGGTTAACGCGTTATATACGGTGCTAGAATCACTGATGTCATGGGTTGTAATTCCTAGATGATTATCCTTATTGCAAATATAAACTTAAGTTCTATTGCCCCCTTAATCCATATCATCACTTAGGATGATATCAACAATTTATTTATTTAAGAAAATAATATTTTCTTTCCTTGAATCATAGACGATAACACACAAGTTATAAATACTTTGATAAAGACTCTTCAAAGGACATGAGCAAGTGATGAACTTGCCTTGTGATTGCAAGGTAGTGAAGTCGGATGCTTGCACTGGACCTTGAGCTTCTATGTCTACAAAACATGATTATTGCCTGGTAAGGACAATATTTAAAGAAGCAAAAAATAATATGCATAGTAATGTAATGCATTAATTGTTATTTATTTTCTTTGTGTGTTTTACCCAATATTTTAATTTTCTGGAATTTCTTTAGGTAATTAAGAAATCCATTTTTAAGGAATATCCTTAATATTTTATAAATATTATATTCATTATTTTTATAATGTAATATATTGTTAATGGGGTTAAAAAACTAATTTTTATTTAATTTTAACTCTGTTATTTATTTACTTAATAATTATTTTTAAGAATAAGCATATTAATTAAGAAGATTTTACTTTGGTATTTTTAAATATTAATCTAGTATTTTTCTAAAATAGTATAATGACTAAATATGATAAAAGTCATTTTTATTTATTTTTATGTATTTTCTTGATTTTTATAAAATTCCATAAGGAGTATATATATTATAAAATATTTAACCAAAATTTCATTTATTAAAAATAGTTTCTCAATTTAATTTAATTGGTTAATTTATTATGAATCTAAAATTATATTGTTTGTATTTTTAAGACTTTTATTTTATTTTATAGGGTTTATTGAATTCTAGGGGTATTTTGGTCTTTTCTTAAATTATTAAAATCCTTCTTAGGGTTTGGGCCAACCCATTGGGCTATTTGGGCCCATCTTGGCCCAATTGGCCTGGTCAAAGGACCTTCCCGAAGGGATACTGGCCTGATCGGCCCAGTACTCTGCCTCCATTCTCTCTCGTTCTCACCACTTCTCCTCCTCGACCCTGTGGTCGCCGACACCACCGCCGTGCGATTCCTGCCGTTGTGGTGCATGGTGTAGTTGTCGACCCTACTCCATCATCTAGTCCAATCCAATTTGGATTTGGGGCTCTTCTGTGGCCAGACTAGCTCCGTCCCGAACCCTAGGGTTTGGAGTGGCACCGGTGATGCCACCTTTGTTGCCCCAGTGGTGTCGTGGGGGTTCGTGTGTTGCGGTGGTGGTGCTGCTCATCCTCAAACGCTGTTGTGGCCGCCGCCTCGGCTCAGTGCGGGTTGCAGCGCCCCTTGGGGTGCTCCCCGTGTCGCCGTGTCCGTAGGCCCCTCTTCTTCCTCTTCTATACTACAGCGAGGACCTTTGGTGAGTTTGATTTTGATCTCCCCCTTGTGATTGTTGTCCTCAGCCCCTCCTGAGCTATGTTGTGTGTCTCTGTCGTGTATCCCTAATTAGGGTTCATATCATGTTCTAGGGTTCCTCCCTCTGTTTAGTTATACATGATGAACTGAAATTTATGGTGATGACTAATGAGGGGTTGTGATCAAATACTAAATTACTCACTGTTCTCATTTGATTATATGATGCTAGTGGCCTTGTAGTGTTGATTCCAATTGATAGTTGAGCATGACCAAAATGGTAATGCTACTGTGGAGTTTTACTAGTGGTGTTGGTGATTTGTGAGTTCACCACTGTTAACATATTAGTATTGACAGTGATACTGTCAGTGATTACCCACTGAATTGTTGAGCTCTCACTTGTGGTTTTATACTCAGAATTAGGGTAATGATAGTGATGATAGTGATACCCTAATTTTGTGGATAGATATAGTCTTGTTGATGATTCCTAGTTAAAATCCAGGAAGATGATATTACAGGCTTACTTTTCCAAGCTAAATAATGGATATGCTTGATTTAGAATCTGTCCTTGTGACACCATCTTAATAATGGTACACAAGTTTATGTCCTGCTACTGGCTTGATTATATTGATGCTTAGTTTTGGGTTTGAATCAAAGTTAAGTTGGAATCTTCTTCTTAAACATTTCTGCCTGTGATGTTGGTCTGAGGCACAGGAACTAGTTTCCTACCTTGTTGTCCCTAATAGAAATGTTCTGGTATTATTATTAGTTACTGGATCTTGAATCTTTTTGGCTAAGATGGTTGAGATGCTCATGGTTTATATTAATTCATAGGATTTATGAATTATGAGGTGCTACTCCATTAGGAGATGTGCCCAGAATTCACAAGCTATGCTATCAACATGTTGGAATATATGATTTGGCTATCATATCTAGGATCTATGATGCTGGCCTGAGATCCTGGTTGGATTGGTAAAATTTAAGCATAATTTTTATTTAAAAGATCATCAATGATGGATTCACCCCACTTGGGTGATTTCTGAGAGATCTAGATATAAAACAACACATAAATATTGGTCTTAATAAGATGATAAGATCATGTGATGGTTTTATTTCACTCACCACAATTGATAGTTTTGCTGGTGTTGTGGTTGGTTGATTTGGATGGCTAGATCTTGTTGATGGTGCTATTGGCTTGAGCTTGTCCTTCTCTTTCTGGTTCCTGTAACTTGGCCTTGATCTTGCCCTTCACCTTTTGGTTCCTGTAACTTGGCCTTGTTATCCACCTGATCCACCCCCTCCTTATGTCACCATCTGGTGAGTACTAGGATGATCTTGTGTGTGGTTGGCTGATGGTTTGCTTGGTTCTTGATAAGCCTAGTGTGTTCCTGGTTTGGTGTTGGAAGTGAAAAGGTGCTGTTGTGAGCCTTGCCACGGCTAGGCTCTTCCTTTTGCTTGTGTAGTTGCTGCTGCTGTGTTGACAGCTCTCACCACGCATTTAGGTGATTATGCTGCTTGTGTGCTTGGTACACGGTTTGGATCAGATCGATGAGGTGTTTTACCTTTTTATCTTTAACATTTAACTCTCTTGGTGAAACTTGCCCCTCTTACTTGCTGTTAAAATCTGTATTGTGGCTTATTTATGATGAAAGAGCAATTCTTTCATATTGGTGAAACTTGCCCCTGTATTAATACTCAATGATGTAATATGAGCAGTGCACCTCACTGCTCTCCACTGAGAGTATTTTAATAACTAACCTTTTATTTATTTTTTGTCTGTTTTGAATTTTGTTGCAGGTACAAGATCTGGTGTTTCAAGATTTAGTATAGGAGTACATAGATGGCTAGATTCTTATTGTAATTTTTATTTTATACTTTTTGTAAGAATCTTGTATTAGTTTATTCATATTTGAATTTTCTTTCTTGTAATCTCCTTACTGTAATGAACCTCTTCATTGATTGAAGGAGTTCCTCTTAGTAAAATGTTTATGGAATAAAGATAAAGATTAAGAATTCATTTCTTATTTAATTTTCTTTACATTAAATTCTTATTATTATTTATTATCTCTTTATTATAACAAATAATATTACTAAATCATTTTGAAAATCATTTTAAAATACCAAATCCTAACTTTTAAATATAACTTCAAAATTCAAATTTGAATTCAAACTCTTTCCCCCTAAAACACAATATTCATAAAGATCATGTCAGAATTTATAACGATCACTCTCAATAGCTATTCCTACACACAGAGAGTGAAAGAAACTCCGATCACTTTAGGTTTTTAGTTTGGCAAAAAATTTATCCATATTTTACAGATGATTGCAATATGCACAAAATCCTAATTCTACCATTCGTTGGTTTCTAATTGCTGGGGTGTTACAATCATCTATAGTCATCATGTATAGTCACTTGTAATGTAGTGCTGGCTATGAGGTTGATTATGAGATTATTGTTTTTTACAAAATAAAATCTATTTTTTTCTTCGTATTAAATGTATTTTGTTTAAAAGCACGCATAGAGGCAGCTCTTGCATTAGAACGCATATTTTTGCACGTCTCTCTTTTTGACGTAAGCAAAATTACGATTATTGTAGTTGCACTCGTCCCAAGTGTCCGGCAACAGGCAAACCAACCTGTGGTTGGACGGTTAGGAGTAAACGCATTGGCGGGTTTAGGAATTTCACAATGGGTATTTATAGTAAAAAATTGAAGGAAAAATGGTTTAAAAGTAGCACTTGATCTTGTGATCAATTGGCTCGTAAGCATTTTATCTAACCAACTATTTCTATACATACTTAAGATAGAATTTCAATCAGTTTTCTATACAATCAGACTAAAATATAAGGTACTACCATATAATTTAAAAGTTTTGGTAAAATTTTTAGGTATTCAGCTGAATACCCTTGATACAAGCTGGGCCCGCCCCTAAAACCTAGAACCGGATCACGGTCCAATCCAAAGCGCTAACATCCATTTAGTGTCCATATCCGGTCCATATTTTGCTTTTTAATATCCAAATCCATGCAGATCCATATTGTTTGTAGTCTTGGACATCCAAAGTCCAATGAATTTTGCTAATAGCTGCTGACTGCTGTGCGTGCAGCAGCCCAGCAACGTGCACGACCAGACTTCCACTTACGACGTTGGTAATCGTTTCTCCAAGAGCGCACAGACGCACAGTAGCCGGCTGGATACGTGCGGCGTTCGTTGCGGCACACGTTCGCTCCGACTAAGAGTTGGATCAATTTTTGGCTCTGGACGAAACGCGTATTCGATACGTCTAGTTTTTCACTCGCGTACCCAGACCGAGTTTCCAAGTTCGGCTAAATTCAGTTAAACTCGGCGAAATATGGGCGAATATTGGCGGAATTTTATTAAGTAGGGCACATAGTATATCGGATTTCATAACTAGAAAAAGGCCGCCGTCGTGGTCGACGCAGCACGCCGCAACTACAGGCCGAGGGGGGTGGTTGCCGGCCTCGATGTGCGCCATGACTCCGGCGAGAGTCCGCCCTGGAACGCTCCACCAGCGGCGGCGGCGAGCCCGGCGGTCCGTCGTGTCGGGCGAGTTCCTCGAGGCGCCTGTCGGCGAAAAACTGCCTCCAGAAGACCAGGTTGCCCTGATCCTCGGCGAGATCCAGGTTTTGCATGGCGGCGATAGCGGTCTGGATATCTCTGGCGAGTTCCGGGTCTTGCATGGCAACGATAGCCACCTGGATCTCTCCGGCGAGGTCCTCTCCGTCCGGCACCGGCGGAACGGGGATCCCACCGACGCTGAGTTTCCAGCCTACGGGGAGACGAGTGTCTGGTGGCGCCTTATAGCGCGCCTCGCGGAGCAGCCGGGCTTCCCACGGCGACAGCGTGCGTCGGCCCTCGACCATGGCTTCTCGGCAGAGTTGAGGAGGAAGAAAAATGCGAACGTTCGAAGTTCGCCAGAGTTGTGGTGGTGTGAGGAACTGTGAAGAGAGACGGCGAGATGTACGGCTTTTATAGGCCGGAAGAATGGCAGGAGGGGTGTAGCGGCGAGGGCGGGAAAAGGAAAACGGCGGGAAAGATGGCGGCGACTCGGCTTTTGTCGCTGACAGGCTGGTCCACTCGGCCAATTCACTTTGTCCGGCGTCCCTAGGGCGTACTCGGGATCCTAGGCCTGAATAGTCCGGACCAAAGTTGGCCCAAATCCGGCCAAAAAGAGGTCCCTGGGTACGTGACTAGGCCGATTTTCGGCGTCCGGACATAATTTCGGCGTCCGGATCGACGTCCTGGGTAGGCGAGTGGAGATGCTCTAAGGCCTTTCACAATGGTTTCACGATGGTTTAGGGTCTACGGTTTCGTGCAATAGGTGTTTATTTACTTTCTTTTTTTTAACTATAGTGCCATATAAATAAAGTGACTAGGATCGCTAAAAACTATCTATTGTGAAAGGCCTAAACCAGGCTTTGACCTTGGCTACGTCAGATGTGACAGACGTGCGTTTGGCGCGTTGGATGTCCATTGAATATTGGACTATCCAATTTTAAAGTTCAAAGTCCATTTAATATTTTTGGATATAATGTCCACTTATATCCATGTCCAGGGAGGTTTAATCCAACTTAAGCCTATTGAATTACCTTGATCCAGTTCCAGATATAGCTAGGAGGATGGTTGTATTCTCAGTCCATTAATCCCGGGTTTAACATTGTGTGTTGCATAAAAGACGTAATATTTTTTTAGTGGAAGACGATGTTTTCGTCGACAACGAGACGTCCGTGGTGACTTCGTCAATTTGAAGACCCGATCTGTCGGCTCAGTTTCTCGGAGGTGCTCATAGGGATAGAGTGTGCGTGTGTGTTCAGGAGGTGGGTACATGTATATATTGTATTACTAATTGAATGCCCGTGCGTTGCCCCGGAACAACAAAATTATGGTCGTACATATGAACCAATGGATTGCTAGCGTGGCATTTTAATGCAATTCAATGTAGATGGCCTTTTTACTGCGTTGGTGACATATGTTCTCCTTGGCGATGTGTGATTCTTGCGGCAGTCAACAGAGACATAGATCTGTGCTCATTAAATTGCTGACATCATGTATGCTCATCGAGTTGCAGCAGCGAGAATGCATAGATCTTAAACAAAGGTCTCCCATATATCCTAGACATTGGCCTTGTTCTGAGTCATCAAATGATTTAAAATAGTCGCATAAAATAATGTAATACGAACACCTAGATAATACGACCACAACCTCGAACGACCAGCTCTGATGAACAAACATCAGCCTTCATGCATGTATTTTTGTTAATATGTATACATGAAGTTGGATTCAAGCAATGTTTCCCTAAGAGGTTGAATCCTCCAAGTGACCAAGAACATCAATCTATAACTTGAGATAACCAGCATGTGATATTTTGATCATTTGTCTACTTTTCTCTGTGTCGCAAAGTGATTCTACTGCCCGTGGAGTTGCGTATGTATATGTCGCTATAATAAACTAATTCTGATCTATGTTATGCTATAATACTCTTAAGATAAAGCAGCTCATATTTTCAAATTAGATCAAGCCAAGCTCGTTGATTGAGGGTGTGTTTGGGAGAGCTCCACTCCAGTCCACTGCACTCTACCTCTAAACTCCACTCCACCAAGCATGCTCTAGAGTAGTAAAAGCATGTTTGGAGAAAAAATAGCTCCAAATCTAGATTAGTGAGAGGCTGTTGTAAAATGTCTGAAATACTTTTTTTATGCTGATCGATCTGGTAGTAACACTCTAACATGTGACATTAATTTCTTCCCCCAAGCGTTAGGATAGAAGAAGACGGGTGTATCATTGACATTTGTAAGCTTGTACCAATTTTTTTCTATGTGCATGACATGCCATGTGTCCATGTATAAAATGAAATGCATCCTTGACATGTTTAATGGTGTACCTAATTGACCATAGATGATTTGGAGTCTTGCAAAAAATATATACTATAAAGACCATCGATCAAATATTTTAGACTAAAAATATACAAAACTGATGTAAATTGAGTTCTCCACAAAAGAGAAAATATATGGCATGAGCTCTTCACACATAAGACGGACATACGACATAGATGAGTTCACCATCAAAAGCGCTAATCAATACAAATATGCATCAAGCTGTAAGAAGAATAAGGAGAATATATATTCACCACTGATGCGTACAGCAGATACAGATCATGTCCATAAAAATAGTAGCATCATCACCTGAAGGCAACCACGGGCGAGGTAGGTAGCCTGACGGTGACGGGTCTAACCGGGTCAAAATCCTGAAGTCTCAACCTAGCATCAATGCGCTCGACCACGCCGTTCAGCAGTCCATGGGCGGAGCTCGACCACGTAGTCCACAGTCGGCGCTCGACGACTCGACCGCGTTGACCAAGGGTGGCGCTGGAACGCTGACACGATGTCGACCACGGGTGGCGCTCGACGGCTCGACCGCGTACTCCACGACGCTAGAAGACGGCATCAACCGCATCCATAGCGATTCATCACAGCGACCATGGCAAGGACCTGATTTTCCCCTACCTATATTCTCTTGGCCACCCTGTATCTACGCGTGGTACCAAGTATGTGCCAGCACAGCCCGGAAATTACCCCGTCGTGCTGCGGAGAGTCGAGCGCTGGCCGCCGAAGTGGCCAGGAGAAGCGGCCTGGCCTAGGCGATGCTACAGGAGAGATAAGAACAAAAGGGAAGGACCTGGAAGAGGATAGGCAGGAGGATCCTGATCTGGTCGAGGCAAGGGCAGGGGAGCTCGGTGGAGGGAGATTAGCCGGCGGCGACGCTGCGCAACGCGGGTCAGGTCGGGAGAGTATAGGGAGGCAGAACTGAGTACGGTTTCTTTAGCAATTCGATTAGAAAACCTATTACGGCAAGAATCGCGGCAGATAATGGATGAAAGCGTATTTTTTGCTGACGAAAACGTACTGAACGAAACTACCTCTAGAGAAATTAGTAGATACTAGCACAATGCCTGCGCGTTGCTGCGAATAGCAACCTTGTACACGTACAAAAAAATGTTCATGTGTTGTATCGGTATAAAAAAAGCTATTTCATGAGAAACAAACATCGATATATAAAGAATCTCACTACTCGAATTCAGTTTTTATTAACAGGACAAAACGAATTTTCATCTAAATTCACCTAAAATTAAAGTTATAAAAATAAACAGCTCGTAAACCTCTTGCCCGACTTTTTCTGCCGGAATCGTGCTTTCTTGGATTCACCATCTGCGCTAGGTCGTGGTGATCAGCTCTTATTATGAGTGTACCAAACTGGTCCAAAATTCGATCTGCTCTCACTCTTCATCTAATGGAGAGATCAAATCTTGTTTTTATTAACTGCATGCAGTCACGAACTGTTGGCCTTGGTTGCCTTTGAGCCAACAAAGACGACATCTACGGAAACAGTTTTACAGTAGACGTGACTAACCCCTCAAAAAAGCCTAAGCCAAAGCGACCAATTAAATAGGAACATCCGTTTTTTAGCTATTGTTTTAAGAAAAGCTAAATTTTTAGCGATCTATTGAATTAAAAAAAATTAGAAACCACCGAAAACAGGCCATGCCCAAGAGGCCATATGGCCCAGCGGTCCTTGGCTCTTTTTGCAAGAAGGCCCCCCGCCGCTAGTTCAGGAATGCGATCAAGCCCCCCATCTTCTCCTATCATTTCCAACGCCAGGATCCCGAGACCCCCCGCCCGCCGCCAGTTCTAGAATCGCGATTCCATCCTCTGCACGTCGCCAACCGCTACTTCTCCTCGCACTAAGCGTGCGAGTCCTCACCAAGCTTCGTCATCCACGCCGAGTCGTTCAGACCTCCTCGCCTCCTCGTTGGCCCTTCGCATACGCCTCTACTCCAATTATATTTGGATTATTTAGCTCACGCCACAAACACCCCAGCCCACAATCCCATTTAGGCAATGCTATATCTTCAATCTTCAAGCCAAACAACGGCAGCTACTTTTGATTGACGGGTCTATTTGCTGATACTTTGGACAACTTTTGAACTATATAAATCGGTGGAAATTGATGTAAGAAATCAGGGTGGGACTAAACATGATTTGTGTCGGGACTTGATTGTTTCCACATAACGCTCGAAGATATTTATTCCTACGCTCGCCAGTAGAAGTTTTGGGCTATATTACTCTCACCGGCCCAACCATCGTGAAGGAGCCGACCCAGCCCAGTCTAAAGAAAAAAGGGAATCGCTTTTTGCCGGTGGTTTCCGCACACAGTGTTTTCTTTTAACTCACCGGTGGTTTATATCTCAAAAAAAACTTACCGGTGGTTTAGCAGTAATAGTTTGTTGAGTGGGAGGGTAAACTGGTCCAAAAAAGTGTTGGACCGAAAGAAACACTTCGTGCTTTATTATTAAAAGTAGGTATAGATATAGATATAAATATATAGAAGATAGATGAGCGTCTATGATTGCATTGTGTTTTAAAAAAAATGACCGACGACAGATCTTGCAAGCCGTAGTCCCGTGGGCTCAAATGCGAATTAGAGAAAACTGCTGAGATTTTCTTGCCTAGCGCTCGTGTAAGAGCCCGCGTTCCATGAAAAAGTTGGGCTGCTGCAAGGCTGTATTTCAGCCCGTCTTCTTGTCTCGAAAGCTACAGCTCAGCCCGTCTCCACCATTCTAGAAACAGCTCCACGTAGCCGAATAGAAAAGGTCGGAACCTTCCAGAACCAGCTGGATGCTTCTCGCCCCCATCCGCAACCTATCCCCTCGTCACAAAATCCCCATTCTAGACTATCCCTTCCCATCTGAACCGCATTTTCACATCTCCTCTGGCGAGAGAACCAAACACTCCCAACCAACCGACTGCTGCGCTGCTTAATGGCGTCGCCGGCGGCGCCGCCGTTCCTCATCAAGACGTACGCGATGGTTGACGACCCGGAGACTGACGACACCATCTCGTGGAACGAGAACGGCACGGCGTTCGTGGTGTGGCGGCGCTCCGAGTTCGAGCGCGACCTCCTCCCCAGGAATTTCAAGCACAGCAACTTCGCCTCCTTCGTCCGCCAGCTCAACACATACGTGCGTCCTCTATACCTTCTCTCCTCCCCGGTTGGTTCGGTAGATCCAGATTACAAATCGTGGTGCGTCGCGTCTGTTTGTTTATGTAGGGATTCAGGAAGATCGGAATCGATAGGTGGGAGTTCGCCAACGATTGGTTCAGGAGAGGGGAGAAGCACCTGCTCGGAGCGATACATAGGCGGAAGGGGACTGGCGCCGGGTTACAAGTACCGGCGCCGGCGATGATACCGACGGCGATTCCGATCTCGCCCACGCCGACGAGCTCCAGCGGGGATCCCGCGGTCTCGTCTTCGCCGCCGCCTCCCGGGCCGGCGCTGGCGCCGGGGGTCAGCGGCGCGGTGGCCGAGCTGGAGGAGGAGAACGCGCGGCTGCGGCGCGAGAACGCGAGGTTGGCGCGGGAGCTCGCGCGCGCGCGCCGCGTCTGCGACGGCGTGCGCCACCTCGTCTCGCGGTACGACCACGGCGGGGAGGAGGAGGACGACGAGAGGTCCGGCGGGAAGCCGATGCTGTTCGGCGTCGCGATCGGGAGCAAGAGGTCCCGCGAGGACGGGGAGGAGGAAGGAGACGAGGAGGAGAGCGGCGAAGACGAGGTCGAGGAGCGAGAAGGCGGCGACGAGGACGAGAAGCACAGCGCGCGGCGGGAACCGGCCAAGGCTAGGAGGACGGAGCCGTCGGATCTGGACGTGCTCGCGCTGTCCGTGCGGGCGGCAGCGGCCGCGAGGCCTGACGGGGGCTCGCGCGACAGGAAGAACCCGTCGGCACCGAAACCTCTGGCATGTTTGGAATTGGAACGGAGGTAAAAATTAGTGGCGTCACCGGTACTTTGTTAGCTCAAAGTTGAACAAAAATACCGGTGGATAATGTTTACACCCAATCCAAACCGGGCCTGTCAAATCGTGCAACACTCTAGGGTAGCTCTTTGGTAGGATGAGATGAGATTTGACCTGACATGAATTGCATTTGCTGGTAACCCAATGTGGTGGCCTCGGTTGTATTGCAGCCTCTCTATCCTCATAGTACTTGTTCGTAATATTCCTCGTGGTTTGAATGGTGTGGCACACCCTCAGCTCAATCTTCCGAGAACTCTGCTTTCAAGAAATTTCAGGATGCAACCCCCGTACTGCGATATGTATGAATAAGGAGCGTGCATTCTCTCAAACATGGCAACCTAAGATTTACCCTTTCTTTTTAGCGTATTGAAGGCATTCGCAAACATTTTCATATTTGTTGCAGCTGTGTTTTGTTTTGTATTTATTTTGTTGCTGTAGAACTACTCATGAATTATGATTCAGGAACAGCTGATAGGTCGTTTAGCACCAATGCCCGTCGGATTTGCAGAGTTTCAAAAAACTGTGAATAGCAGAAATAAAAGAATTGGCTGTACAATGCCATCTCCATCTGCTAGGTTAGGAGCAAATTGCATGTAATGACCGCCCCTTAACTAGGCAGTCCGGTTAGAGGAACGACCCAGGTTTACAAGTGTGTATGCTTAACTTCATTTTGTCTGCAATCGATCTTCCTAACTCTATTATCTCTCTCCAAGGCTCTCACGAATACTTTGAACCTTTTTCCATTCCTTTCGCCATGATCAAACAATCCGTTTCCAAGTCAATCTGATTGGAAGACCAGGTGAGTGCTAACCGGAGAACTTCATCACAAGTTGTGACGCGCAGAATCCTCAGGACCATGACAGAGCCTGTCGCTGCAGGGACGAAGCTGCCGTCCACATTACGCAAATTGCCTTTTGTCAGATCAGCTTGCGCAAATTGCTGGGATTTCCACATGGACATTGCACTGAAAGACCAAGGCGTAACATATATTTTTTAGAATGAAGATCCTGCAAGACAGAAAAGAGGAATTTATTTTCAGAACGAAGATCCTGCAAGACAGAAAAGAGGAATATACTTTCAGAACGGAGATCCTGCAAGACAGCAAGAACGGTCCGTCGTTTTGTTTTGGGTCACATCACATGTGATAATAGTTGAAGTAACTTACCTGTAATGCTTATCTTCATTGCCAGGACAAATCTTATCTCTTCTAGCTGGATCATGATGATCTTGAGTAAAAGTTCAGTTCGTGTCCTTCGCAAATCACCGTTTAAAGCTTCTTTGATTTTTCCTCATCCATCGCTTAATGTCAGGTGACATCAAATGAGGTAGTGGCTGTTTAATGCATAGAAAGATGCCTCATAGCGTATGCCGCTTTCGTCTCCAGCACTTCTAATTTGCATCTTCTCATCGAAATTATCCAAACAGGGCAATCAGCAAAGTCACGAGCCTTCTCATCGAAATAGATAGGTAACACCCCATTCGTTCTTCTCAACACCGAACCTATGATAATCATCTGAGAACGCCATGTTCTGAATTTTACAAGTGCACTGACATTAAAAAAATATTTAAGAGTGTAAATGTAGACATGAAAGTAGAATATAATAATTAGGAAAAACGGTGTGAATCATATAATAATCGTGGTGAATGCTTCATCCCTTGTAAATTGTAATACCTCCAGGAAAAGTAAGCTAGAAGCCGACAATATTTATCAGATATTATGCAGGAACAAATGATTAGCCGACAAGCTTGTGGACAACGACTCCACAAGAACGAACCTAACTAATTCAATGCTCTGAATATCTAATCTACAGTTAGTATAGCAAAAGTAAAGATAAAATAATTAGATCCATGCTTATTCAGAAAATTAAGTTCATGATCTTGAGTTCTTGACTGTAGAATGCGCCAAGAAAAGAAAACATTCACTTTCGCCAAGAAAAGAAAACCTTCACTTAATCGCAGCATGCGAAGGAAATAAAAGGTTAAAGGGGGAACATTAGGTTCAGCTTGACTGCAGAAAACAAAGGAATAAATCTATGTATCCATGTGCTATGCAATTTCAGATTTTCTTATTACATACCTATTTCGTCGATATGATGAAAACCGAGCAGAATTTTCTGACCAAGACACCTCTTACTGCCAACTAGCTTCTTGCAGCTTCTTTTTCATAATCCTAAAACTCTGCTGCCCAGTCTCCGACCAATTGAATGAAGCGCCCCTATTCAGCATGTCTGAAAGTATAGGTACTTTAGATGATGCATCCTTCACAAGAACATCATCATAATCTGCATCAGTGGAGAACTTGCGGAGTCATTACATGATTCAAACCCACAGGAACTGAAATAAAATAATTCTTCAGATATGTATAACATTGGAGTTGAAGTGCACATGCTACTAGCTGGAAACACATATCGGCTGTGAGATAAGACCAATGTGCGGTTTGATATTAATGCACTGAATTAGAAGACCAGGGAGAAATTTACAAAAAAAAAAAAAGAACTCAAGCTTAAACTCTGAAACGGGTTGTTTTTAACCTTGAACGATCAAGTTCAATGTTAAAAATAAGCAGTTTCGAAGTTCGAGGTTGGAAAGTGAACTTTACCAATATTTCAGGATTGAAAAGTGAACATTTTCTACAAAAAGTAATAGCCTACATTTTATTGTTGCTGAGGAACATCAATTGTAACGCATCACTAATTTTGCCTCACCTGAAGACCTTGGAAGATGATATTGGATTTTCAAAAATGTGGAGGCACTATTATCCTTTTTATGGCATAAAACTCGAAGAAGGGTATGGACATCATGTGCATGTCTTCTTCGAGCAGTTGCAGGTTCAAGATGGTGCGACATATGTTCACTTGCTTTCATCAGCAAATCAATGATTGTATCAGCCTGGAAAATAGCACGCATAACTTTCCTTTAGTTAGTTACCGCATAGCATTCTTTGATAAGACTGAAGAAAAAAGAGCACCTGACCTTTAGCACATAGAGGTCTAAAATCTGCTGAGCTAGTTTAGCCTCCTTCTCGATTACATCTGATGGCAAACCTTGGCCTTCTGCTATAAAGAGATCCTACGAGAAAATATTGAACAGTCAAGAAAAATAAATCTTGTAAGCATGTCCAGTTTCACCAAAGTATCAACTTATTGAACTGATATGCTAGAGATCCTAGGTCTAGGAGAAAATATTGAACAGTCAAGAAAAATAAATCTTGTAAGCATGTCCAGTTTCACCAAAGTATCAACTTATTGAACTGATATGCTAGATGTCTTGCACAATTCTTGCTTCTTTTCTAACTCATAATAAGTACAACACACATATGTTTAGTCTTAATTTTTCACCTTGAGCATAGCGAGATCAGCTTTCATCAAGTCCACATCTGTTTCCAAAAATGCGCGGGATGGACCTCCATCCAGCAGGACCCAAATGAATCCTTCCTAATTAAAGTGAACGTTTGAAATTTGACCCATCATTTTCTTTAGATAAATATTTATAAACTGTGCCTATGACAGCATAGGAAGATAGATACATACCATGCATGCTTGAAATACTCTCAGCACAACTCCATCTCTTAGCACGTCAACAATTAGATCACATACCTGATCAAGAGCCTGCAGCAAATGTCGAGTTCATCAGTTAATAAAGCAAAAAGCAGGATATGATTACTGACTGAACATGTACGTAACTAGGTTTCCCAAGTTTAGATTCACTACTTGTTCAATAGTCGGAATAAAAATCTCCATGCGTGCACTTTCAACGCTTGTACGGTACAAGGAGAAAATAAGCGAGTCCCTCATATCCCAGAATACAGCTCTTGTTCCTGCAATGCATTATCCAGGCAACTCAAGTGATCTATATAGGATAATGTTTCTTCCAAAAATATCAGGTTAATACAAAAACAGGAGTGCAAGATTGTAGCACTAGTACATTTCAAGTAAATTTTTTGTTTTGTTTTGCTCATTATAGAACACAGGAAAAGTTCCACGATTGTAGCAATAGTACATCACCACCTATCATGTGCCTTCCCATGGTGAGCTAGTTGTCTAACTGCATAGCACCTCAGCTAGACAAACAATGAGCTAGATTTATTTATGGCTTTATGGCTCAGTGGGACAATTTCTATACACGTTAGAAGGAGGAAACGTGCAGCGAGTCCCCTAGAGTGGAGAGAGATACATCTACTATATAAAGCAACTCAAGAAAGAAAAGCTCAGCCAATTGCTATGACAGTATACACAATATACGCCGTAGGGATTTCATTCGTATCCACATATTTCCCTTAAGCAGCCAAAGGAGCACAACGGCTTAGTGAGTTAGTGGTAGATTTACAGCAATTCAATAGCAACTCTAGCAGTTAACAATCATGTCGATGTTATGGTAGTTTTTTGGGCGGATACGAAAAAGCTCTGCATATTATTGCTGTAAATCCACCACTAAATTGGTAAGCTGTTGTATATCTTCCCTGGACTTTAAAGAGTTAAAGATATAGAAAATAGCGCCAAGATTCGAACAGGTTACCTGTCCAATGAAATGGCATGACTACTATCAACTGCAACATGTTCTAAAATACACTCGTATAAAGTTTATTCCAGCAAATAAGTGTGCAAATTGTGAAGAGGCAGACTAAGCAGCTCACCAATGAAGTTCAAGATTGTGTCAGTTGTATTCACCGCAGTCCTTCGCACATCATCAAATATTGTAAATAACTCATCAATTGATTCATCAGATGGCGAATTTTTCGAGGTAACTCCATCGCTAGCCATACAAGACAAATAGTCTAACAATCCAACAGCTGTAACAAAAGAAGTATAGGAACAAAGACTAGTCATGTATAATTTATCATCAATAAAATGCAACTCATCAATCAATTTATCACATAATGGCAATTTTTTGAGGAAACTCCTTCACTAGCCATACAAGTGGTTTACCAACTCCACAACTGCAATAAAATTAGTACAGGAACAAATATTAGTTATGCATAAGTTATCATCCATAACACTAAGCTTGGAGAAGTCCACATATAAACAATAATTCATAACCCTTGTTTAAGGTATTCAACAGTCTAAGTACATGGCAAAAATAGGTTCGAATTTCTCAAGACCAATGGTCCCAATGCATTGGTATTGCTGTGTATAACAACCGCGTGATATGAAACATACAGAACGATAAACTTGTTGGTATTGCTGTGAATTTTGAAACAAACTTAACTGTTTTCTAGATTTAAACATACTAGTTACTTGAAAGCATCTATGAGCTATAACAACAAGTCTTACTTACTAGTTAGCCGAAAGCATTTTTTTGGATCTATGACAACAAAATCCTACTACTATATTTTCCACAGCGTAGCAATGCAACCAAAAACTCGGTCTTAGAGGGTGGATACCTGACTGGACGTCGACCCAGGATTGTTTGATCCCCTCTTCTATGGTATCAAGTTGATCCCTAATATACTGCAGCATTCAGGAAACAAATGGATCATAAGAAAAACAACACTAAAAGTAACTCATGTTGTGACAAGAATAATGGAATCAATTCTATTTATCTAGACTATATAGAAAATTAAAAATGCTGAAAAAAGATATACTTTTGCAGAACCATTCCATAACAAGATTAGTCATGTCAACAAGGAGGGACTGAGCGGGTAAGGCTATCCCAAACCCGCCAACGCCAGCCAGGTACTCACCTGGCCCTCCTATCATAGACAGATTGTATGGTACTAAACTGGACGCGCAAGATGGTATAAACGGTATAGTTGCACGTTCATGAGCAGTGGGCTGCTACTTGCAAGTGCTGAGCTCATATGAGGCAAGTGGCTCATTGTGATTTAACCTATCACAAAGTGGTATTCACAACCGCGTGAGGTGTCTTTTCAAGGAACCTGTGAGCGGTGTGGAGTGGTGAAGCTATTTATTACGTATTTTAATTAGTATTCAGATATCCATGCCTGGCTAGAGACATGCATGGGTTACCCTGCGGTGAGAATCCATGTAGGAGATCAGCCCTCTGGGCCCACGTTCCATGGCAATGTACACAACTCCATGGGTAAGACTGCCATGTTTACGCATGTGTTTTGGGAATCCAAATTTACTAACAATGCCTTTGTTTCTACGACCATGGCAGCGTTTATAGTTTGATTATTGACCTAGAGCTGTAGTTTGTGAAAGTTTAACAAACTGATGAACATTGGTCATCTAGGATATGCAGATCAGAGATGCATTGTGAGAAAGGTTTAATGAAAGATCCAGTCATGCAGCCTGGGAGGGGGTCAACAACCAAAATGCCTCACCTGAAGGGTGTTGAGTTTCACACATAATTTTGGCACTGTTAAATTGTTCAATTTATTAACCACCTTTTCTTCACAAACTGTCGGCTCAATAAGTTTCCTTTTTGCAAATGGATTAATTGATTCTGCATAACGTGTCAAGACTGGCGCGGTAGGAAGAAGGGTAGCTCTAGAAACTGCAATCAAGAAAGAAAAGATGAAGAAAACAGTTGTTAATTAACAAAATGAACAGTAAGCAATTAATATATTTTTAAAGATTAAAAGATGAGATGTTAATATTTGTGATATTTCTAATGCTATTGTGCTTGATAAATATTAATGCATGGTTAAAAAACAAAGAAGACTGATGGATGTAGCCCACAGCCTCTAGGCTGTTTGGTGCAGATAATACATGAGCATTACTTGGCATAAATTTCAGCAATACTGGATGAAAGAACTTCATGCGTAAGGTATCTTTTATGCAATCTGACATTCTTAGACAAGTATAGTATCAATTGCCATTAGCAATTTGATGAAAATAATGAAAATCAGTACTAAGATATACAACCTCTGTTCCTAAATTTAAGATGTTTTGGGAGTTAGGAATGGAGGGAGTATAGCCTATTTCCTAAGTGAACATATACACCAACAAGTAACAAAGAATGGATTTCACGATGGATGTTATGCAGGTAATTTCGCTTAATAATAAGCCATTTTCTGCTAGCACACTTCACTCACTAAGGATTCATTGGCCTTATAATTACACTTAAAGTGCTGGGTAATGGCGTCTAAACAGGTACTGCTGAAAAACAAGTATCGATGCATACTGGAACAAAGCTGTGGCCTGTGGGCGATGACATCTTAACTGGTACCGGTGGTAACAACATAACTAATACACTGAGAAATTGATAGTCGGATAGATGGAGATGTTTGGACGGTAGTGAACTCAGACTCTAGACTGGGAGGAGGGAGAGTTATATAACATATAGTTAAAGCTACAAAAAGTTGTAAATGTCCAATAATCCAAGTGTAGTTTAAATATGTACTGAAAACGAGCAAACTTGTAATCTTTCAAACCGATACATGACATGACGTTTCATATTAAATGACAAAACATAGACCTGATGATACCCATTCACAATCTATTAATTGTGAACTAGTTGCGAGGTTGCATAAGTGATACTAGAGTCAGCGTGGTGCCTAACACTAAGATGCCGAGTCGGTATGGTCTTCCTAACAAGATAATCTGAGGTCAACAATTGACTTATAAAAAGAGCACTGTAACATTAACGCACATTATGTCATGAGATAAGACTAATTCCTGTCACACCTACTGCAAATGTACTGTTACAAACAAGGCCTTGTGGGTCCAAGATAGGGCATTGGCATTTACGCAAACTTAAGGAATACCTTGTTGGTTTTCCATGTGAAGCAAATAGACTTGAAGGCTGCTAGTGATTCCTATAAGTAGACTCCGCAGGTGGATAATATCCAAAGGTAGACTCGAGTTAAAAAACTGATCAATGGTCTGCACATAAACTGATCATATAAGCCCCAAGCAAGTATTAAGTGTGATGATTAGATTAGATCAGATTAACTGACTAAAGAATTGAGGAAAAATGTGAGACCATAGTAGAACAGCAGTCAGAGAAAAAAACTCAGTGAGTGGAAATTGCAGATGGAAGGTTCTGCCTTCATACTGAACTTTGTGATATTCAGATTGCATTAAGATCAAAAGGCATAACAAGTAATCACCATGTTTTCTAAAGGAAGCCTCAACATTATAATAATAACACAAATTCGTGTCAACGAGGACTTGAACTCAGGTGGTGCGATTGTACATCCACTCCCCCCAACCTGCTTGGTAATCACCCTTTTTTTTACCGTGAAATTGCCTTGTTTACTAATTACTAATGAAGTTTGCACCATGTAATCCAAAAGCAAGAGGTTTTTCTCCTTTTCCTTTTCTTGAAGAACATAACATATGGTGGGAAATAACCTCATTAGAAGAAAAGCTTACCTCCTCCACAATCCGGAAGACTTCAACCATAGATGTTGCTAGTTTCCGATGAGCTGATAGAGGCACCCAATCCTATGGACCAGAGATGAAATAATAGCCATCATGGAAAATTTGTGTTGGACACTTAAGAGAGACATATAAACACATACAGAAGGCAAACAAAAGAAGTTGTGTTATGCATAACGGAAGTCTAAGAGTTAGTAAAAATGTATCAACAAAGAAAAAATTAAAGTCACCAACTAAAGAATGTCATATGGGCTACGGTCATCTTGTGGGTGGCAGTACTAGTTAGAGTTGTGTCAACATCAAACATGTACATCAAATTAATACATATGTAGCACCAGTTCAGTTTTGCTGGAAACCTAATAAAATCAACACTGAGCTATCCCACTGAAGTTGATCAAATCTATTGGAAGTTATGGAGGTAATTATGTTGCCAGAACAATGCAGGTCGATTTTTTTAAAAGGTCAACCTGACAGCAAGAATGTAAGAACCAATTTAACATCATAAAGTGCATTGAGCTGGTGATCAAGTTACTGTATGAACCATGTGGGACTAAAAATAAATGTGATAACATTTGCATCAAACAATACTCGCAGGTATAATTTTACAATCATGCCAGTCTATACAAAAATCTACAGAGAAACTTTCCTATCTTCGATGTGAGCATCAATGGAAAGAAAATACAGAACTATTTTGAGGATGTTCATGCATAATTAGCTATTCACTAAAAATGCTAGCAGTAAACTTTGCACGGAGTATCAAACCTCAATCTCAATGGTACGTTTTGTCCACTCCAAAACATTCTCATGTTGAGCATGCAGCCACTGAAGAATGATGGGTGAAGAAAAACGATCGATCTGTTTCAAAATTCAGAACATGAATTTAATTCAATTTAACTATGACTGTTGGAAATGCCAGATGGCACACCGATAAAGTTTGTTCTGAACGAAAACAAAATGAGAAAGCCAGGTGAAGTCTACCAAGATTGCTCATGTTGTACTTTAATGTGCCCTATAAGTAAACAGAAACTGATGCATTTGGGAAGTTAAGTGCATTCAATTTGTGTCCATGTGGCTCACAGCTAGTTGTGTATAATTAACTCTCTTGGTATTGGAACAAGATTAATTTTCATAGTTATGAATAAACCACTATGGAAGACACTGTGTCTGAAGAAACAGTAAGCCACGTACGTAATAAAGATAGCTTGACAATTTAACGGGTACAATAAAAATATAAAAATAAAATTATAAGTTTGTAGCTCATCAAACAACTAGCTTCCACAATTCTACAATACTTTGGTACCATCAGGTACATGTACTTCGAGCAATATCAAATTAGCAGAACGGATTATACAGGATATTCATGTTGAAAAAAATCGTACCTTAGTGGTAGATGGAGAAGATTATTTACACTCATTGTATAAAAAGCATTTTCAAATATTAATTATCATGAGCATAAAGGACATCTTCATGCCTTACCATGTATGGTTTTAGGAAGTTGGACAATGAAGATCCAACAGCTTCCCCGTACATTGAGTAAAGCTTCTGAGCTATACAGAGCTCAAAATTGTTCGATGCTCCCAGTATCTCTTTCAAGTTTTCTGAATGATCTGACCCTTCCAAAAACAGCTCCTTGACACCAATGGTAGTAGTAAACATTGTCACAAAATAGACACAATAAGCAACTGTAGCTGAGGTGGAGAAGGGAGCTGACTAACCAGTTGTTGGCCATAAAGTAGGTGAAAAACAGTTAGTGCTACTCTGCCAGCTTCAGGATAATATTTTTGAAGTATTGGGCTGAATGCAGCGCACTCTTTCTCCACTACTAGTTTTAGCTTACTTGCAAGCAATATCAATGGATGCTTAAATTCTGCCTTTGATTGGCCATGTGCTGAGAGTAGGGCCTATTAGGCATAATCGAGATATGAAATATTAAAAATCACAGTCAATGTATCATTTTGGTAGGGGACACAAAATGGTTTAACTCACATGCTTATATGCAGCTTGCATGGATCTGACAACAAGTTTATGGATCAACGTAGATTCTGGTGTACTGCCACGTGGGGTCCCAATGAGCTGAAAACAATGGGGAGAACGAGAGGCTCAACATCAAACACAAAAGGTGAATTAACTGACGGGGCCAAAACATTCCAAGTGACTCTACATGACAGAGGGATCGAATTGACTAAAAGGGAACACTTGTGTCAGTGTGTTAATATTGCCAAAAAAAGGTTAAGGGATTTACTACGAGAAAGATCAATTCAGGTCTTCAGGATAATGACCATAATCATATCTTACACCCTTACAAAATTCAGGTCTGTAGGTCCTGACTAGAGCCTAGAAGTAGACATGCAAAACGAATGTGTGATCTACAACATAAATATTTCTAAGGCGGACTTTTTTTTATGAGGGACAATCATGCACAGCTCGCCATCAAATATATCCTAGTTTGAGCTGTTATAAACAGTTCTGTTCTGAGAATTTCGCAGCTCCAGGGGCAGCATGGAGCTTAAGTCTTAAGTATCATGACCATACATCAGGGCTTACAGGGTATATGACTTTGATAGTTTGAATGTTAGATATGTCACATTAATATTCAAGATCCTCTCCGTTTCTGTCAAAATAATACTTCCTCTGTTTGGAAATAAGTGTCGCAGATTTGTCTAGATACGCATGTATCTATACATGCGTATCTAGACAAATCTGCGACACTTATTTCCGAACGGATGGAGTAGAATATGTTATATAAACAGAACGGGCTAAGCACCGTAAGCGATGTGGCAGATATGTGCTCGAGGAACCTGGTATCAATTTAATTAAGAATAATAGGCACCACCAATTCGAGTTGGAGAGGACACGAACTTGGTTGGTTGGATTGTGCATCCACTCCCCCACCCAACTCAATTCCTGGTTACCTACCATCACTGCCTCAGGAAAGAGGGCTATAGCCTTTCTGGAGGAAAGGCATCCATCTCAATTTTTTTAATTTCTCAACAAATTGCGCATATTATAGAAGTACTGCAGGACAAGTAAGAAAACTAACCATGGCTTCTTCATCATCAGTAAGTATTGCCGCCGAAAGTAATACCAAGTTCAGCATGCTCTCAAAGATCGAACAGTTAGCCTGTAACAGAAAGGCAAGATAAAGAAGCTTTTAGGGCAAAACTTTTTTAGACAAAATTTAGGACAAAACTTTGTGGCAGCATTGCAAGGGAAAAACCTTCTCTATAAAAGAACTTTTTGCACAACAATGTGAACAGAACTAAATCATTGTCGAAACGGATTAATGCAAGTCAACTTCTATCAACTCAGGCAATCAAGAAAAAAAAACTTCCACCCCTTCTTTCTCATTCTCCCTAGATGTTGTTCTTATCATTGCGTGGTTATCCAGATTTCAGACTGTAACATTACTTTCTGAGTTCATGAGACAAATAACAATGGATGACCAACCTACATCAGCAACTGTCTTAAGTGTTCTGCACTTATGCTTCTTCAATAACAAGAAATTTGATAGGCCATGTTTATAATTCAAGGAACAATACTTGCATGTACTGCTTGGCCAGTGATAAAATTCTAACATGGACATGGATATAAACACTTGTCAAATCACAACTCACAACACAAGACAGTCAGGTTAACACCATCCTGAACTGTATAGTGCATCTAAGAAACAAAAATGACCTAGGCTACAAGCATCTAACCATCCTTCATGCATATAAATTGTACTGATAGGTAAAATATGAAGCCACATCTAGCCATAAGTCGATGGTCTGTTGGATAAAAAAAAATCTCGGCTGAAACATTATCCAAACAAGGGAGGTAACTAACCTGACTGAAGTATAAGTGATAGCTCTCCAGTTGTCTATTGCACCACATGTTTATTTTAAGAAGAGCAGTGTCCACCAAGTTTAGAGCCCCGTTGCTGCCACAACCTTCCACAGAACAAACAAAGCTGTTTATATACATCTCTGTTTCTCTACCATCATTATGTAACTGAAGTTTCTGTATCTGAAGGTCTGTCTGTTTTAGTAGAAGAATTTCTCCGGTTTCAGCAAACTGAATAGAAGGAAAATAATCATATGAATCAGTGTGGCATCATTCGCATGTACTAGCACTAAAAATTTCTCATGTCAAGAATGATATTTTGACCAATGGAAGAAGCTTTCAATGTAAGAAATGTACTGAGCAGAGTAAAAGTGAATTATTTATTATCATTCAAGACAAGTATTTGAACAGCGAACTGTTCTCTTGTTCAAAATAAAGTATAGAATTCATTCAAAAAAAGACTCTGAAACATTCCTCAATTCTAAATTGTAAAATGCTCAAAACAATATATGCCAATGGCATCAAACATGCTAGTGAATAACAGAACAGCTATTCTGATGTCACTAATACAATATTACAGTGTAGGTGCTTCTACAAAAAAAAAGGAAATGAAGAGGGCCTAATGCAAAACCTGTGCATAAGTGCATTCACAATGCAGTCATTTTGACAAGGGGCAGCAGATAATATCCCAGTTCTCTACTCCTATAAAGATAACAGTTGGTTGCACTGGACCATCTGACACCCTTTTACTCTGACAAGTGGGATGGTTGCACTATTTTAGTAAACTGCCCCTGAAGTTCAGTTGTATTCGCCCACAAGAACCACCCAATCATATGGCATAACCTATTATTCAGGTCCATTAGAACTGTTTCACATGACTATAATACCAGCCAAGTTTGAACCAGTATGTATAGTCTTTTCTAAATGATAGTCAACATACCCTCCAGTCTATGGTAAAGTGAGTTCACTATTTCAAAAATGTCTGTCCTTTTTCTGACACTGATTTTAATACATCAATAGAAATACATTGTCTATTTTTATTTCTATCTGTTTGTGACAAGTGGATCTTCTGTAACTCACAAATCAATTTTGCCGGATTTCAGGAGTGAAAACTGGAATTCTTTCTATTAGAAAAGGGGGACAACATAGTACTAGTAAATAGACCTTCTGGAAAAGCACCCAAGCATACAGGACGTCATGCAACTTTTGGGTCATGCCCAATATAGGCCAGGTGAGCTTCACTGTTTCGAGTATTTCATCAGCCTCCTGGTAGCAATAAGAATAACACTGTCAGCAACTCAAAATGCAATCTTTGACTTAATTCCACCTTGTCGTTCAAGAATAATTCAGCTATATATGAATAAAAGCAGGGTACTTTTTGTAAGCATGCCAACAAGGAGATATTAAAAGTAGAGAGGAAAAAAGAAAAGGAAACCTCTACAAGTTGTCCATCTTCAAGAATATCAAACACACTGCACAGAAGTTTCTCATATAGCCTAGAATTAAAATGGTAGCTCCGAGTCCAATGATAGGTCTCGCCTTTAAGACCAAACTTCTTTGGACCTGTAGATAGTCGTTTATTGTATCTTTCAATGATAGTCAAGACCTCAATACGCCCATCGGGAACACTCACAACCCAGTCCTGGAAAAGTTTAGAGCACAAATATAGACAGAGTCAATAGCGAGAAAGCCCAATTTGGCGAGAAAGGTTAAACAACTGGTGTGGATTACGAGATACCGGTAACATTAATCGACACAAAATGATGTGAAATATGGATAATAGTCCTTGCCTCAGTATTTTTTAGCTTGGAGAGAACTATTCGCAATGTTTCGCTCATAGTGTACTCAAGAGATGCTGAGAACAGAAGTAATTCTTCTAGAACATTTGCCTGGACAGCAGAATTGTGAGTAGTAGTTAGAACAACAGCCCATGCTGTAGAAAGAAAAACTAAAGATGCTTGCCTGTCTTCTCTGCCATTGTACACGCAGTCTTTCTGTTGGGAAATCAAATTTGTCAACAGAACTTAAGAGCTGTAATGATATGCAAGGCACATCAAGCTGTCCCTGCACCATCTTCGAACCAATATGCCTTAAAGCTCTCTTAGCCAATATATCCATAGATTCTGATATCTGAAAGAATGTTCTTAAAATGAGTTCTCCTTAATATTCTGTTATCTCAAGATCACACAAACAGAACTAAAAAATGAAGTTTAAACCACAAATGACCAAAAAGATTGAGACTTCTTATCCTAGCTAGAGCCTTTTGTCCTCGGGTGACCATAAGAAATTTAAATCCAGAAAAACGAGAAGAAAATGGTATCTTAATGGCTGCTAGAAAGGAAAACAAATAGGGTCCTTCAACAATTTGATCTTCCTCGGATCAATATGCAGTATGGAGTATGCACACTTCCAGTTCCCAGTAACTATAACATATGGAATGAACATGTGTTTGGCATCATGAGAACATAAAGAATCTTGTTATTACTGCCATGTATTTCAAGCAAGCAGATAGTTCCTCTAGTTGAACTAACAAAAAGACCAAATAGTATTAGAAATTAGTGAAGGACCTTACCTCCATTTGTACTCGGACCAAATCAAGATGGTGGGTATAATAATTTTCTATCTGAGGTGCTGAATTAGATCTTTCAGTCTTCGATCTTAAGCCCTTCAAGAATTTGGGCTTCTTCTCTCTTTTCTCTTCAGAGAAATTCAGTTTTCCACTGTTGGTTGCATATTATTAAGGGAGATCACAACAGTAAGTTAATGGTGTCAATATGAATGCACACCGTGCATGTATGAAAACTTCCACACAGATATGTTTGTGTGAATTACCTGACAAATAGAGAAGCGAGAAGGACCTCATAAGCTGTTTCTCTTAGATCATCATCGGACAATTCTTAAAGGGCGAATGCGGAGTATATAATTAGTCAAGAGAACAAATTGCGTATTCCCAACTTGCCCTTCATAAATAAAAAAGTACAGCATAAATGTAGCATGGACAATTGCCTACCTGTGCTTAATGTAGGCAAATTTAGAGAAAGAATATCCATTTCCTCTACTTGCTGAGGAGGTGTATCTGCCAAACTTGCGTCCTTCATACCACTGGATGCTCCCGGAATGTCAACTGCTACTCTAGAAGAACCGCTGTGTTTTCTTGTTCTACTTGATTTCTCTTCTGCAGGTGGTACGAGTCGAATGTCTGGTGCTACTTTGTTTGGAGGAGAACCAGACGCTTCTGGCCTTGAAATAAGAAAATATGAGTTCCTTGATGGCGAGTTTGTCTGTTGAATGGAAAAATTCTTAACAATTACATAAAAAAATCCAAACAGTACTTGATGGAATTGCAGATCTAGGTGTGCTAGGTTTATGTATATCACTTCGTAGAAAACATCAACCATGATAAAGCAAAGGATTTATTATCTTTATAAGTACTGTGCAGAAGCAGCATATAAACCTCTAAAATCATGGACAGAAATCAGAAACTATGAGACCAAAGAGATTTAAATACAGAGCATGTACAGAAAACCTGCAATGACAAAAATTAAGAGAAGTGGTTGCCACGTTGTACTGCTTGTATCTGGTAAGACTCTACGGTTCAGATCAAAGACTGGTCGACCTAAATTTGAGGAAGGATTTGATATTATAGGCAATCATGTTCTTAATGTTTACTACAGCGTGAAGATGCTTCTGTTCGACTTCAGCATCGGCTTGGAAGGGTCAAAGTGTCAAACTATGATTCAGAAATGTTATTATTGCTGTGGTTGGGACATATTGTAAATGGATTGTTGCTATTAACTACTAGGGATCACTTTCAGCTCATATTGGGATCACTTTCAGCTCACATCCTCCCACCTTCTCCTAGGGATTTTCACTGATAGAACACTAGGCATTTTGTGACCAGAAGCAATCACCCAATGAAACAAGTGCCCAGATCAAATTTTGGGAGCTGAAATCGATAGGAAATTCCGAGTGGCCAGTTCACACAGACACACATACCATGATCGGGTACCTCCTGTCGTGAAAGTACCTCCTGGTGGCCTCCGAAGCGTCAAACTGCGCGCCTGGTTTAGGTAAAAATGCACACGCAACCAACCCATCAGACTAATTCAGTTCATAAACGGCTCCACCTCAGGGCACGAACGCACGCACGGGTCGTGCGCCGGCGTATGGACTATGGAAGGGCAGGGGGTGCTGCCTTACCGGAGGCGACGCAGTCGAGGGCGTAGTCGGCGCTGACGGCGTCGAGATCGACACGGGAGAGGTCGGCGGCGCGGCCGTGGCCGCCGGCGGCGGAGAGGAGGAAGCCCAGGAGGCGGCGCCGGTCGCGGCGGTACGCTTCCAGGAGCGACGCCGCCGAGTCCATGGCTGCTGCCGAGGCTCGCTCGCGCTCGAGGGTTTCGGGGAGGCGGAGGAGGAGGAGCGGGATAGCTGCGAGTGCGGAGTGCACAGAGAAAGCAGCTGGGGCCTGGGGGAGAGAAAAAATAACGAAGGAAATGGAGAGAGCGGTTTGGTGTGGCGAACAAGGCCGCACGCATGAGCAGAAATCGTCAAACAGAAACGGTAGCAGCCGCGCGGTAGGGCCCGCGGCGCAGTAAAGGGAGAGCACCGAACACTGATAACAAGCGACAAAGCGTACCGGGTACGGCCGTCTTTCTCGTTTTGAAATTCTTCTGCGGCAGCGTCAAAAAACTGGAACATGTTGTTGGGAAACTGGGTCGATAAAGGCCCACTCGATGTGGCCTCTACCAGGCTATGGTTAGCCTATGTGGATATTATATTCCCTTAGTCTATAAATAGAGGAACAATTATTGTATGGAAGTTTACCGAGAGAAAGTTTAATGAAGTTCCACTTTGTTCCATGTGTCATCTACTTGTGTAATCTGTGTGCTTTCTACTAGTCT